>JAYMFT010119459.1:0-13297 GCA_038088735.1 Panulirus argus
CACACATAAACACACACACACACACACACACATAAACACACACATACACAAACACACACACACACACACACACACATAAACACACACATACATAAACACGCACACACACACACACACATAAACACACACATACATAAACACGCACACACACACACACACACACACGCACACGTATAGACACTCACACGCACAGGCACAGACGCACACACACACGCACACACAAGCACAAATACATACGCACACACTCACACACACTCACACACACACACACAGAAATCAACACCAGCGCCGATAAAGACCGCCACAGAGGCACAAAATCAACAAACACCGACAAACACGCAAAGAAAGAGAGCAACGACAGCGATAACAAATTCAGCTACGAGAAAATAATCACTACAATTAAACAAGACTTAAAAAAATAGAGACACTGGCGATAGCGATTGTGGTAGATAATCATGGACGACTTAAATACTCCACGGCAACAGCGACGACAGAAGCTAACGACGACACAGGTAAAGACGACGGAGGCCAGACAGCTGAAACGACCGGGGAATGGCCCGGTCGCGCGGCGACGCGTCGCTCAGGCGTGTGTCGTGTGTCGAGGAGGCGTTATATAGCGCTCGTGTGATCGAGGCGGTGCGTTGGGGTGAGAGGTGCGTTAGACGACGGGGTGCGCTTGATCGAGGGGTGCATTAGGTCAAAGTATGGGCAAGAATTTCTCTCTTTTTCTAAGTTCATACAGAAGGCTCTCAAGAACTAGGTGTCTCTAGGTCGTGTTCTGTCCTTGGTATTTGAGCTAGAAGCCACCTACCGGGTTCACCGGTAGGGGGTCGCCAGGTGAAATGACCTACTGAGGTCACCTGACGGGGGTCGCCCTGCCGAGTTCACCCGTAAGGCTCACTTACAGAGGTCATATGCAGAAGTCGTCTGCAGGAGTCACCCACTGAGGTCACCTGCTGGGGGATGACCTAACGAGGCCACCTACTGGCTCACCTGCCAAGGGCACCTTCCTTAGTTCACCTAATGAGGTCACCAGAGTGTATGTTCGGACCGCATTTTATGTGTTTTACACGTTCAGACGTACCATGTGAACCACGTCCATACTGTACCATGTGAACCACGTCCATACTGTACCATGTGAACCACGTCCATACCGTACCATGTGAACCACGTCCATACTGTACCATGTGAACCACGTCCATACAGTACCATGTGAACCACGTCCATACTGTACCATGTGAACCATGTCCATACCGTACCATGTGAACCACGTCCATACTGTACCATATGAACCACGTCCATCCTGTACCATGTGAAAACCACGACTGTACTATATGAACCACGTCCATGCCGTACCATGTGAACCACTTACATGCTGTACCACGTGAAGCACGTCCATAGCATGTGAACCACGACCGTACCCTGTGAACCACGGGCGTACCATGTTGAACCACTGTCCACTAATGTATGTCTCTTGTCATTCCTGCGTTCCCATTTCATTCTCTCTGCGCGTAATTAAAGCCCTGATGAATTAATCATTACAAAATGATGGAGTTATATAGGTTATGATTCATAATGTAGGGATTTGTAATATTCTAGTACTAATCTGCTCTGTCATGTGACATATTGCTGCCTCTTTTTTGTTTTTTTTTTATTACGGCGTGATTAAACGACGGATTATGATATGAAGGCGAATTAATTGGCTTTCATTTC
The DNA here is from genome assembly GCA_038088735.1 of Panulirus argus. Taxonomy (NCBI): domain Eukaryota; kingdom Metazoa; phylum Arthropoda; class Malacostraca; order Decapoda; family Palinuridae; genus Panulirus; species Panulirus argus. Next base: position 1,714 of record JAYMFT010119459.1, read on the forward strand.
GCAAAGTTTCAGTCCAGTGATTTTTATAACAATGGAAGTTGGATTAAGTGTTCATATATATGTATTTTTTTCCACCTGTCGAAGTTAATTCTTGCCTAGTGTGTGTACTGAAGTGGGAATCGCTCAATTACATATTTTTCTTTCCCTCTTCCTTTTTACGTAAGGCTTTTATTCAAGATCCAGTGAAATTTCCAGAGGTGTTCTATCTAGGTTTATCTGTGTCAGGGTATTTCCAGGAATAGGCTTCCCAGGTTGAAGGATCACTTCAGTCACGTTTTTAAGCTAGCTTCCATGCAAATGTGCTGGACAGAAAGACGATTAGAATAGCACATTTCATAGTCTTGGAATGCAGAGATATACTTGGTATCAGTCGTAGATTATAGCTCCTAAAGTATGATGGCATTCCCTCACTCGCATGATCTCTATCCGATCAGGACTGAGTTGAGTTCGACCCCTTGGATATAGGGGGTCTGCTTCATCCCCTTGAATCGACTGACAGTTCTTCGTGACTTGAGCTTCATTCAGCATATGTGAAGGAATTATTTGCTGTCAGTTCTTACAGTGTCTGGTACCTAACTAGGTCGGCAGGCTCTAGTTTTAGTAGTTGTACGAGTTTTGGTACCATCACGTCCACAGGTACTGGGTACCAACATTTCCACTGCTTCTGGTGCAGCACTGACATGAGTTCTGGTGCCAACGCTTGGAGGAGTTCTGGTAACAACATTTCCGTAAGATGTGATACCAGTAGTTCTGCAGGTTCAAGTTTTCCTTGGTCTGTGGTACCTACAGTTCTAATAGTTTTGGTATCAACAGTTTCACTGGTTCTAGTACCAACAGCTCCACAGGTCTTACACTATCGGTGAGATGAGCGTGGTGAGAGTGAATGAGTCTGGGAAAGAGATTTGTGTGGAGAAATACCGGGAGAGTTTGAGTGTAGAATGGCAAAAGGTGAGAGCAAGTGAAGTGAAAGGAGTGGGTGAGGAATGGGAGGTGATTAAGGGAAGCAGTGCTGGCATGTGCGAGAGATGCGTGTGGCATGCGGAATTTGGAAGGTAGGCAGATTAGAAAGGGTTGTGAGTGGTGGGATGAAGAAGTAAAGTTGCTAGTGAAAGAGAAAAGAGAGGCATTTGGACGATACTTACTAGGAAGGAGTGCATATAACTGGGAGATGTATAAGAAAAAGCGGCAGGAGATCAAGAGGAAGGTGCAAAAGACGAAAATGAGGGCAAATGAGAGCTAGTGTAAGAGAGTATCAGTAAACTTTAAGGAGAATGAATAGATGTTTCAGAAAATAGTTAATACTGTACGAAAATCTAGAGAACAAATCAAGACATCGGTGAAGGGGGCAAGGGGGGAAGTGATAACAGGTAGTGATGGAGTGAGGAGGAGATGGAGCTAGTATTTTCAAGAACTGTTGAATGTATTTAATGATAGGGTGGCAGATGTAGGGTGTTTGGGTCGAGGAAGTATGCTAAGTGAAAGGGTAATTGAGAGTGGTTCGGTGAAGAGAAAAGAGGTGGTGAAAGTCTTACGTAAGATGCAATGAGGCAAGGAGGCTAGAATGGATGGTATGGCAGTTAAATTTCTTCAGAAAGTTAGGTGACTGTGTTGTTGATTGGTTAGTTAGGATTTTCAGTGTATTTATGAATCATGGTGAAGTACCTGAGGGTTGGCGGAGTGCATGTATGATGCCACTATATAAAGGCAAGGGGGATAAAGGTGAGTGCTCATACTACAGAGGTATAAGTTTGTTGAGTGTACCTGGTAAGTTGTACGAGAGGGTGATGATTGAGAGTTTGAAGGAATGTACAGAGCATCAGACTGGGGAGGAGCAGTGAGGTTTCAGAAGTTGATGAGGATGTGTGGATCAAGTGTTCGCCTTAGGGAATGCGTGTGAGAAATATTTAGAGGAGCAAATGGATTTGTAAGTGGCATTCATATGATTGGGTTGATGAAGATGCCCTGTGAAAGGTCGTAAGAATATATGGTATTGGAGGAAGGATGTAAGGCTTGTGTTTGAGTAGGAGGAAAGGAGAGTGAGCGGTTCCCAGTGAAGGTCAGTCTGCGACAGGGGTCTGCGATGCACCAGAGCTATTCAGCTTATAAATGGATGAGGAAGTGAGGGAGGTGATGCGAGAGTCTTGGAGAGAGAGAGAGGGGCGAGTATGCAGTCTTTGGGGGATGGGAAGGCCTGGAAATCGAGTCAGTTGTTGTTTGCGGATGATACAGCACTGGCAGCAGATTCGAGTGGGAAACTGCACAAGTTTGCGGACGACTTTACGATCGCTAAGCACCTAAGTAAGATCCTTGAGCACGACGATACGATCTCTGAATACGATGGTACGATCCCTGAGCAAAGAAGTACGATCCTCGAGCACGACGGAACAATCATTTAGCACGACGGCAACATCCTTTAGCACGGACCCTTGGGTCGTCTTAGGATAGTGCTATGAAGGGTCGTACGTACCATTTGGTGTTCAAGGGGTCGTCTCAACGTCGTGGTCAAGTGTCGTACCATCGTGCTCAGGGCGTATTAGATACGTCAATTTCTAAATGCGTTCCTTCTTTCTCCGCCTTCCCCGTCTGACCACCCGGCATTGTGTGTTCTACCCCCACCCCCCGAGCCAGACAGACCAATTACCTGAGGTCGAACTCGCCCCCATCTGTAGTAATGTAAACGCTCAACAGGTCCTCACTCTGCAGGGGCAGGGGGGAGAAAGGTTTCGTTCGCGAGAGAGATGCAGATTATAGGAACCCTGTTAGGTCTTACGGCTTCGGCTGTTTTGGTGTGTGTGTGTGTGTGTGTGTCGCCCCCACGATGACTTGAGGCATCATCCCTCCTGCTGCTGTTACAACGCCCTGCTACCTATCTCTTCCAGGACCTCTGCTCCCGGAGGCGGTAGGGAGGGAGGGCGGGAGGTGTCCTCCTGCCTGCTCCTCCCTCCTCCCTCACCCCTCACCCCCCGCCGTCGCTGGTGGGTGTTAGCCATTAGCCTGTTTGGCACTCCGACTCGCCCACAGTGATAGCGGGCCGCGCGTCGCACGCTTGTCAAAACTTCAAAGCCACTTAATGAGCAATTTGTCCCCGGGCCCCGTCCTGACGATGGTGGCTCCCACACACACACTCACACACACACACCCGTCCGTGCTTCCCTACCTCCCTACCTCACCCTCCTCCCTCCCTCCCTCTCCTCCCTGCCCTTGCCTGATGCCTGTCCTCAGCGAGACCCACACACACACACACACACTGGGGGTGTCGTGTCGTGGTTTAGCGTACCGGGTCAGTTGGGTCAGCGTTCCAAGCCAACACCTGAGACCAGACATTTTCTTTATTAATTTTTTACTTTTACAGTAAAGATGATGGTAAAGTAATTCAGTGCATTTCTGCCGTGTCAAACAGTAAGGCCATTTACTGCATACGACTACAGAAGTAAAGGAACGTGCAACACGTTCCTGGCCTGGTTCAGTTAAACTGCTTGTTTACGACTGCATGAGAGTCTAGTGTCTGACGTGGTCGTTAAGTGTTGGGTAGAAGGCCGAGGTCGTCATGCCTGAGGGCAGTTCAACCGTAATTGAAAGTCGTACCTCTGAATAACATTAGCAGGACTCTGAATTCAGGCTATATTGCATGACAGCCTGACCACCCGATGATATCATTTTCAGTATCGTCTTCAAACTGCATGTTGTTATCTTCCAAAGCTAGAGAACACGAATCACACCGAGAGAGGAACGGGTGCTTCCCTGAGTGAATTACTTGTAAATTCGTATCGTGTTCTTCTGTTCAGATAACTGTATTTATGTTCTTGCTCCGTATGGGACAATGTGGTCTAACGAGCCCACTGACAAATGTGGCCTTATTGTAAAATTTTCGCTTACTATAATTTTTTTCAAGGGTTTTAACGTTTCAAATATGCAGTTCAGTTTTCTATGCAATTCTTTAGTTATTTATCACAATGCTAAGTAAGTTCTTTATCGTGTCTTTGTAACTTTAGTTGCTTGGAGAGATCGTTATCTCCAATACTTCCCTACTGGAACTGTTTTCTATTTCTATGGTAATTTCTTCGAGTGATTTGTTGATACACAGTCAACCCAGCTGTTCATCCACCCCTAGGGCTTGGTCGATAAAATGGGTACCTGGCTCAGACTAGGGAATATATATATATAGCGTTAATGGGATGGCCTTGATTAGGGCAGTAGCTGCCCGTGCCGTCTCAGCTAACATAAAAAAAAAAAAAAAAAAAAAGAATCAGTTCACGAGTTACTTTGAAGACAGGTCGGTGAGTTGGTCGATTAGTTGGTGGGTTGGTTGATTGGTCGTTAGACGGAGAGGGGAGTCATTAAGGCCTTCAACCTATCCACCGACAGAGAGAGAATCTTCAAAACACCTCCTTCAGGTGCTGAGGATAATTCTAAGACCACATACACTCGTCCCCCAGAACTGAGAAGGCAAGATACGAGCGAGGGAGACATACAGTTAGTGAAAAGGGTAGATCGAGCTGGGATCAACTCGCTTTTAACTCGTGTCTCACTCGCCAGTGCCCCGTAGCCTAGCCCCCCACTAAAAGAGTAATTTGTCTGTAAGTATGATAATGATCTATTTCTGATGTATTCACATTAGCTTATATTGTGATGTCTGAGCTGGGCTTACTGACGTCCTTTTATTTTTCTGTTATTCAAATTTCGACTCTAACCACCAGCACCGTGAAGGTCCATAATCCCAACGAGCGCCTGGGCGAAACTCACCCCTACTGGACGTGGTACCCCAAGGCATATAGATTCAACCGACGACGTCTCCTCGCCGTCTATTCTGCCGGACAGGTTGAGTGGCAGAGGATTATGACAGTGTGTGTGTTTATATGTAGGTGCGTGTTTACATTCGTAGTCGCTGCCGTTGGCTAATCCACAACGGGTTGGAGGCAAGAAGGAACAGCGAATCCTCGACCACCTGTCTGTCTGTCTCTCCAATCACAGTGGCCCAGTTTCCGTGCCCCCCCCTCTTTTTCGGGCGTATTCTGAGTCCTCCTTTTTGCGCCATCGAGCCGTAGGGAAGGACGAGAGTGCGCAGTATACACGCGCGGCTCCTTGGGATAAAGGAACTCAGTCCATAAGCTCAAATCTTCAACAGTTTCGGATTTAAGTTAAAATATCGCAATCTGAGTCTCTGGGCACAGTAGTTCGACCATTGAGGACGACCGTACTAAACCCCTTTGGCTATGTTGACATGGCTTTTGACCTGACCCTTCTGAAGGTCAGGTCAAAAACCAGGCCTTACGAGGGGGGTCGCATCGCCGTCTTCAAGGCTCGTGCAGTCGAACTCAAGTCGACCGCAGTAGAAGCAACCAAGACAGCCCAAGACGCCAGGGAGCAGGAATGGTCTCACGAAGATGATCGAGTCGAAGAACAGGAAGGTCGCTCGGATGTCACACTCATGGACGAGATACAGGGAGGTGGTTTTCAAGCAGTCCCAAGCTCTGTTGGGAGAGACGGAGCCAACGAAAGGCTTTGCACTGTCGGTGGATTTAACAGCTGTTTAGCGTTAGACGGTCAGTGAAGGAAGAGAGAGAGAGAGAGAGAGAGAGAGAGAGAGAGAGAGAGAGAGAGAGGGGGGGGGGACAATAGGGGACATAGAGAGGCACAGTGGGGAAGCCATTTTCAGAAGTTCTGTATACACTGTGCCACACTGACCACAGGTAATGCTAAAGCATGTCACAAGGGGTGGGGCCAAGGGGTTGGGGGTTTGGGGGGGTTGAGGTGGTGGCTGGGGGTGCATGGGGGAGGGAGGGGGGAGGGGAAGGGCAGGAGAGAGGAGGGCTCGTTGTATCACTGCTTCGCGTCAGTGAATCACTTAGCACTGGAGCAGTGAGACAGTCGCGTGAGACCCGTTAAGAGATCAGTGGTTCGAACCCGTTGGTAGTATCTTCCAAAACCTTCGAACCAGTGAGATTCGACCCAACAGTGAGATATGATCTCTTAATAGCCTTCGAACCAGTAAGGCTCGATCCATAGTGAGACAAGTTGGTCCATATAGCACCTTCGAACCAGTGAGATTCGATCCGTAGTGAGTATTGATGTTCTGAAACCTTCTTCGAATCAGTAAAGTTCGACTCATAGTGAGATATTTTCTTTTTACACAGCCTTTGAACCACTGATGGAGCAACGATACCTCTCGGAATATGTGTCTTTTTTTTTAAAGTTATTGTATACATCCTGCTAATAGCCTGTCTCTCTCACTCTCTCTCTCTCTCTCTCTCTCTCTCTCTCTCTCTCTCTGTCTCAGTGCTAATTAAGATAGCTTAAACGAAAATAATCTAGAAAAAAATATCCTTAGAATATATTTTTTCAAATCTATCCACGTGTATTTTTTTCTTTTTAAGAATAAATTGTATAGTGTTTTTTCGTAGATATCCTAATTACTCTAATTCAGCCAATTTCCACGTTATCAAAAGCAGCTGCGCAGATGTTCTGTAGTGTTAGAGCGACTGATCAATCCAAAAACTGATGCCATCTTAGTAGTCTTTGGGGGAGAAGTCCTTTTGTAAAGGTATTATTACCAGTAGTATACCTACCAGCAGGTTTCCTTCTTTAGCATATCGGCTTCTAGAGCTGAAATATAATTACCAATATTAGACAGACCAGCAGGTTTGCTTGTTTAGCAGCAAAGATATGGGGAAAGTATAGAGTAGGAGTTGCTAACGCTATATCCTTGGCAACAGAAGGAGTTGGTGACCAGCTTTTAGACAAAGAGTTTTGTGTGTGTATGTGTGTGTGTGTGTGTGTGAGTGTGTATGTGTGTTGTGTGTATGTGTGTGTGTGTATGTATGTGTGTGTTTGTGTGTGTGTTTGCATGTGTGTGTGTGTGTGTGTGTGTGTGTGTGTGTGTGTATGTGTGTGCTTGTGTGTGTGTGTTTGTATGTGTGTGTGTATGTATGTGTGCGTGTGTGTGTGTGTGTGTGTGTGTGTGTGTACCCGGCCTTCAGGGAGTCTGTCCGCAACGGATACGCCCTCTCCTGGTATGGGTGTTGAATGGCTGGCTTTTAATGTCTTGGGCACGACTATATACGACCTTGGAGCGCGACTATACGACCCCTTGAGCAAGACGGTACTTTCTTTGAGCATCACTGTACGTTCCCTTGAGGCCCGACGTACGACCATAAACCACTGAAGATCAAGTCAAAGGGTCAGGTCGTCATATCCAAGGGTCGTACCGTGGTGCTGGCTTTCACGCTCAAGCATCTTGTCTTCTTGTTTCGGGGTCGTACCTTCGTGATTAAGGGTGGCATTACCCTGCTTAAATAAGGTCGTACCGTTGTAATCAAGGGTCGTACTACCCCTGATTAAGGGTCGTATGGTCGTAATCAAGGGTTTCATTACCCTCCCAAGGGGTCGTACCGTCGTAGTGATGATTCTCCTCATCCTGCTTCAGGGTCGTGCCGTCTGGTCTTAAAGGCTCTCATTACCGTTGCTTAAAAGGGGTCGTACCACCGTATTCAGTCAGGTGGTTCCAGCGGTCATGAGTGGTCGTTACTTAGCGTTACAGTTCACCGTCATATCGTCAGCGCCTTCTGCGCGTTCCGTGTAGCGCGCCCGTCATACATGTTTATACAAATAAGGATACATGCTATTGGAGCCCTCTTAAATGCATACCTTCCTGACTAACGACTTAGCGAAGCAGGAGACTCTAAAGAAGGCGAAAAAATAAGAAAAAGCTTACAAACAAACAAAGAAACAGATTACCAAGGCCGTAAAAAAAGATATATTTAAAAAGAAGAAAAATGTAACTCCACTCAACACGGAATAACTCTGGTTCGTATATAGATGCCTCGGGCGCCGTGGCTTCAACAACGAGAGAGAGAGAGAGAGAGAGAGAGAGAGAGAGAGAGAGAGAGAGAAAGAAGAAGACTTTAGGGGCGGAGACAAAGAAGATATACGTATACAAGACGTTGGTTCAGGTTAATTAACCAACGTGCGGACAGCGAGGTAATTTACAATAAACGGCGTTGCAGCAAAGACACCCACGAAAAGAGGTAGTTAAGATCGGTGCAGAGTGTGTGTGTGTGTGTGTGTGTGTCTTAAAAGTGCCGGTTGTAATAGGCAGTCCATCACTACGGGGCGGGCTTGGGTCATAAACTGATGCCGTCCACTCCACAGACAAATAATAACTCGCGTTTTCCTTCCAGTCGGGTTGGTTGGTTGGTTGGTTGGGCCTTAGGCCTATCATCTGCCAGGGGTCATCAAAAGGCCGTCAGCGTCAATGATACTTAAATACGCCAGCCTAGAAATCTTTTAACATCTTCTTCGGGTGTTGAAGATGATTCTTGGATCACATTCACTCTCACTATGCATGTGGCCATCTTAGCCAGTCAAGGAGACGGGGCCGAATCCTACGTAAAGGAAAAAGAAAATTCACGTTTTGGATATCCGAAGTGCGTTTACGATTCGTGATGGAGGCAGAAGGGTTGAAGGATGCTTGCTGATGGAAGAGGAGGAGGAGGAGGAGGAAGAAGAGGAGGGAAGAGGGGGGGAGGGGGTGGGGGTGGTGGTTCCGGGAGGGGACGGAGGAAATAATAAAAAAAAGGGAGAGTAGAAGTTGTTAGCGCGCACCTCTTCCCCCCCTTTCTTGTACACAGCTTAATTTGGATACGACTAAAGCGTCCGGGAAATTAATGTACCAGCAAATACAAGCATCCCCTCAGGGAGCGAGGGGTGAGGGTTAGCCAGTCAGAGGGGAGAGAGAGAGAGGGAGAGAGAGAGAGAGAGAGAGTGAGGTGCAGGAGACGAGCGGAGAGGGAGAGGGAGAGGAAGGGAAGAGGAGATGATGATGGCAGAGAGAGGAGAGGAGAGAGAGAAAGAAGAGGAGGAGGAAGAGGAGGAGGGAGAAAGATGAAGAAGTAGTCAGACGTGAAGACTGACTGTAAGAGGGTCTGCTGCTGGTGAGGAGGAAGAGTGGGAGGGAGGGTCTGCTGTTAGCAGAGGGACTTGGACGTGGGTAGTGGAGATGCGTGCAGGTGTCCGTTTTCTCTTGGTGCGTTTTTGCTAGCTCCTGTGAGGGTCTGTGTCCAACGTGTGCGTATATATATGTACGTGGTGGGTGCGTGCGTGTTTTTTTTAGCTCGTTTTATGTGTTTTCGTGTTAAGTAAGTATCTGTGCTCACATGTAAACATATGACGTATTTTGAAGCGTTCACGCCGCTGCTTAGGACTTGGGGCGCACTTTGTCTCGGCTTCCACGACTTCGGGTGGACTCGGTGGGGCCCCTGATGCCGAACTCCATCTCTGGGACGAAGAGGGATATATCTCTATCTCTGTCTGTCTGTCTCTCTCTCTCTGGTGGCAAGAAGAAGCACTGGGAGGCAGGAAGGAGGTGGCGGTAGCGATGATGGCGCAGTGGCATCTTTCCTATCAGTCGTCGGATGCGGAGGTCTCGGGGACGGCCGGAGAGAGAGAGGGAGAGAGAGAGAGAGAGAGAGGGGGGGAGAGAGCCTGGGAGACCTGATGTGCGTATTGCCTCTTGACAGGTGGCGTGAGGGTGATCCAGGATGCTCTTGCGTCCCACTCTTTCCTCTCCCTCCAAGCAGCTTCCCGACTGTGTGGTGGGTGAGGAGGAAGGTCAGGCTAGGGGGCAAGCACCAGACACACACACACACACACACACACACACGCGCGCGTGCCTCGAGCGGTGGAAGGCACAGCAAGTGGTTGATAATGACACGTGGTTGTAAACATTATCCACAACCGTCCACTGCCCCAGATGGTGTTGTTAGTAGCACAAATGTTTCGTTATCTCAGGTAGGTCGCTAATTTATGATTTCGCCTATAGCACGTTCTCTTTTTTTGTTTTTCTGTAACGTAGGGGAGTGTCTTTTCATGCGTAAGGGTGTTGGAAAAAAGGGATGATGAGCGGAGAGAGGGTTGTCATGCTATCTCAAGTTGCTACAGAAAAGGGAAGACGCGTTTTATCCATGTGAGAGGTGAGAAATATTTTTATGTATGTGTGTGTGTGTGTGTGTGAGTCTGTGCGTGCGTGTGTGTGTGTGTGTGTGTGTGTGTGTGTGTGTGGAATACATCGTCTTCACCTCCATATCTTTATCTTTGCATCAATTCTCCTCTTAACATAGAGTCCAGTCCCCTTAGAAGTTTCTTAACGCAGATTCCAAGTCCCCTCAGTGTTTCCAGGCAGAATCCAATCCCGTTCCGTGTCTTAGTGGATCATCTAATCCCTTCCGTGTCTTGACACAGAATCCAATCCCCTGTGTGTCTTTCGGCGCAAAATCTAATCCATTCAGTATCTTAGCGTAGAATCCAATCGCCCCTTTGTGTTTCTACGTAGAATCCAATCCCATCACCGTCCAAAAAGCGGAATCCAGATAATGCTGATGACTGTGTCTTGAGCCCTGATTAACAGCTCTGCCATATACGTTCATTTCCCTCTTGCCTTACGAACTCGCTCCTGAACAACGTCCGGGTTCACTCGAATCATATCAATGAAAGACGCTTCGAAAGGGCAACTCACTGAGAGTTTCTGATCCATTCAAGACGCTTCGAAAATCCGGACTCAGAGAGACAGAATTCGCTAATCACCTTTAGTTCAGCTGATGTTCAAATTACATGACGTGAGCTTTCATGAACATATCCATGAGACCTCATTGGGTACGTGTGTTCAAATTAATGTCATGCAGTTTGAAATTTTGTTGGACAAATGGTAAATGGGGAATTCTCTCTCTGAGTCGGGACTTTTGAGACATTCCTGTATTTATCTGTAATTGCATCAATACTGTGATACTAAGATTACTGTATCTATTTTATTAAGCGATAAACCTCTGTTTAATATCAACTGTTCGTTAGCCATGAGTCCAAGTCTGACCCATCAACATATTTGTCAATCTTCCTCCACGATTCCCATCTCAAAATCCTACAAAATGACGATTTCTAAATATTTCTCATCATGATGTCACGAGTCATTAAAGAAATCTCATGATTCCACTGACATTTATTCTGTATATATATATATATATATATATATATATATATATATATATATATATATCACAAGTTAGAGAAGAGGGGCACAAATAGACAATAAGATAGATTAATGATATGAACAAAACATAAAGTCATGGCTGGATTTTATTACAAGTCGACATAGTTACTACCTGATCCATCTCTGAGTGGGCCGAGTGGGATTCCTGCCACAGGTGTGTGGTGAGGGGGGGCCACCGCTCCACCACATTACTGTATACCACGTATGGTACAGATTATTGCTCAGGTAGCCTCTCTTAAAGACAACGGTCGTGGGCCAGTGCGGACCACGGTACAGTCCTTCAGGACGACGGTACGGTCTTTGAACTTGAACGACGGTACGATCCTTGAACTTGTACGACGGTACGATCCTTGAACGCGACGGTACGATCCTTGAACGTGACGATGGTATGATCTTTGAACGCGACGGTACGATCCTTGAACACGGCGGTACGATCCTTGAACGCGACGGTACGATCCTTGAACAAGAGGGTACGATCCTTGAACGCGACGGTACGATCCTTGAACAAGACGGTACGATCCTTGAACACTACGGTACCATCCTGCA
>JAYMFT010119470.1:0-13296 GCA_038088735.1 Panulirus argus
GCTGACACACTCACTCAGCTGCTCCCAAAACACTTGCCTCTCAAGATCTTTCTTCTCATGACCAGGTGCATAAGTACCAGTAATCACCCATCTCTCGCCATCTCTTTCAGTTTTACCCACATCGATCTAGAATTTACTTCCTTACACTCTATCACACACTCCCACAACCTCTGCTTCAGGAGTAGTGCTACTCCTTCCTTAGCTCTTATCATTATATGAATTCAGATTAATTTTGAACTTAATGATCTTTTGCAGTTCCCGGAGCTAAATCCTATGATCATGCGAAGATTCCAGGAACCAGGAGATGTCCAGAAAGCCTTTGAATTTGTGCACAAAAGTGATGGTTTGGAACAAACACAGTTTTTGGCCCGTCAACACTGCCAGGAGGCTATAAGGGTCATTAGTTCCCTTAAAACTTCCAGTGAACAGAAAGCTCTCATCTCCATAACAGACAAAGTGCTCAACCGCATGAAATAGTGCTTATCCTGTGCTGCCCATAGGACTAATGCTGCTGGTCTGGTCTACAATAAATAAAAGGTGGCAGCTGTAAGCTCAGGATGACGAAAGTCTCTTGAACACTGTCACATGGTGCTGATGATGCTGTCAGTTGTAGGATGTAGTGCTGCCAAAAATCATGTACCAAGAAGCAGGAATGATAATTAAGGAAAGCAAAATAAGCACTGCAGCTGTAATAGATCACATAACATTGATTGACAAACCTCATTTGGTTAAAATTTACTCCATTTTGTTTAACCATTTTCCAGTAATGCAAATCACCACCAAGGCAAAAAGATTTTAGAAATTTCTTCATGTGGGTTTCTTACATGAAAAAAGAACATGTGTTTCTATATGTTATGTTCAGTAATCATGGCTTACATTGTGGCCTAGGTCATATATTTTTGTCACAATGGTGAACATCCTTTTTATTTCAGTTTAGACCTTCACTGCAGTGTTGTGTTACTGTATGTATAATAGGGCAAAAATTAATTTTTTTGATAGCACAAAATTTAAATAACTTTTTATCAACGAGCACTTCTGTAACCCAGTTTATTCCAATTTAGGCCTTCACTACAGTATTTCTTCACAATGTGTAACATAGAAAATATGGAAAATGTTTGCTGATACAGGATCTATCTGAGACTGAAGCAATTTCCATTTCTTTGAACACTTCTGCAGCTGTATTTATTTTGTTTTAGGTTTCCATTGCAGTATTATTTCACAATATGCAACATAGGAAATACAAAAAAATTAGTCCTTATGTAGCTAATTTATCGCTGGTTTTTGTGGTCAAACAGATGCATTCATCATGTTCTAAAGCTCAGCTACTGTAAATTGCATCCTTGACTGCAGAGACAGAGAACAGTTATTCCTTACTGTACTGCAGTAGCTATACTAAGGCAGGCCCATGTGAATAAGGTCACCATACACAATTACCTTGTAGACCACTGACTATTTAAATATTTATTCTTTTACTGCATAATAGGGCTAAGGACATGTAGGGAGATGAGGCTCCTATATTCTGTTAGAGCTTTACTTTCCTTCACATCCCTTTTATGGGGCTTGCTTCCTACCCCTGTTACCTCCAGTTTGGGGTCCATTACCTGCTTGTCTTATTGACCCTGTTATATACTGTAATTATGTGAGAACAAGGTGTAAATACTTTTGTTATTTTATACACATGACTAGTAATGACATAAGTTTATGTTCAATGTGCATTTTATATATACTTAAAGGATTGTAAACAATGTTGGGATTTTAGCATATTGTGATGTATGTGGGTCTGTGAGTGGGGTTCCTGTGCCTTAATGGCAGCAGCCAGTGGTGCTGCTGCCAAATGTGGCTTGTCGTACAACTTGATACTGGAGACTAACAGGCCTTTAACAAAACCACTTTCAAGAAGTAGCCATTAAGACTGGTATGTCTATAACTTTGTACCAAAGATACTGTAAGGAAGATAGGACGTAATCAGGGATCAACTCAAATCCAGTAACTGCCAACTCATATTTATATCTAATGTATTGTTTCTCACTATCCACTGTGGTGGTTTATGATAAGGATGCATATCTCTCTATGCAATTTCATACACTCCTACTTTGAAATAGCTCTCTCCATCATCCTCCCTCTTTCTGTCTTTCCACCTCACTCTTGGTTTCCTTTTTTTTCCCCCACTTACCTTCACCTCATTTTTATATGTTCACCTGTGTCACCCTTTCAGTATCCTTCCTTTTCATATGATCTTCAACCTCACTTTGTAGAACCACTTCCTTTCGTGTTATGTAATTCCCACTCACACTCACTTCTAACACAATCTGCTCTTGCTACCTAGTATTCAGGTTTTAGGAAATTTATATCTGATTATTGCACTATTCTTCTTGTTTTACCATTAGATATTCATATTCACAACTATACATCATGGTAGTTGATTATTGCACTATTTTTCTTGTTTTACCATTAGATATTCATATTCACAACTATACATCATGGTAGTTAGACCTGTTCTGTTAGATATGCTGTTCCTTATCTACCAACCATTGTTTTTAATTCCATAGAGCTCCAGTCACTTCACCTGTCATTCAGTATTTCTGATGTTTTAGTATCCATTCCTCCATCACCACTAAACATACTCCCCAGATATTTTAATTCAATAACCCTTTCCAATCTCATATTAAATCTCCTCGTAGACACAACCACCCTGCCTTCTCGTATGTTGTTTTGCCTTCTCTGACAGTGTCCATCAACACTGCAGTTTCACCCAAAAGCATATATCAGCATTCAGGGGCTTCCATCTTTTTACTATACACTCCTTAAATTATATTACCTGTTTTAACCTTCCTTAATTATATTTTTTTTTATTAATAATTACCCCAAGACTAATTGCTATGAAATAGTCTTGCTTTATTACCCAGGACATTTCTAAAGGCTCTTTTAGCCAAAGGCTGTGCTACATTCATTAGCAGGGAAATGTAGACTCCTCTCCTTTGGAGTGAGAGGTTCTTTTATAAGATTCTACTCCCAGTGATACAGTAACACCACTTCCTTTAATACTTGAGCCATATGGATGTTGAACAATTATGGCCTCTGTCTTAACCCAGCTTCAACTCTAAAGTACTCATTCATAACTACATTGTCTTGACACATGACTTACACTCTCTATTACAGCCCTTCAGTGTTTTAAGATGATTCATAAGTTTCATACACCCCCAACACATTTTATTAAAACTTTCTGTGAACTCTTTATGAAATGCTTTTCCAGAACCTTGCAAATGTATATATATATTTTTAATTATTGGTATGTTCTTAACTATGAATCTCATGATAAAAATTTGATAAATACACAAAACATTAGAACTTCAGTATGCCACATAATCCAATAGTACAAAATAAGAAGGCAGTAGAGGTAATTATATTGTCATTTGCAATACAGTTTACATTTTCAGGACCATTTTCATTCTGAGCATATAATTCTGGAAAGCACCATCAGTTTTTATGAAAACATTCAGGCAAATGTATTTATAAATCTAAGTAAATTAAAGTATGCGATATTTTAAGTAAACGTAGAACATTACCTGTCCTTTAAATAATGGGACATTAGAATGTGCTGTTTTTTTAATATTTTTCCTAATCACGTGGGGTTTTATTTCCATGCATTTTTTTTTCAAATATCTCTCTTTCTAATACCAAATGTGTAAATGGAAAATATTTTTATCATTATGCTTCCCTTTGATGTACTGTACCAAAGCCTGATTGGGGCTACTCAGAGCTTTATGAGCAGGTACTAAACAGATGTAAGTTTTTCTCAAGATTTGTAGTGTGGAGAAGAATGTTTCTGTATCTTTACATATTTAATTCAAAATGAATTTAAGCTAGGATCATAAACCATTCCTACTAGAGATGGGGGGTCATTAAGTATATGCCCTTTCCCCATTATGGGCAAATAGATAATTACAAATTACTTTTTACCTATATCACTATAATGATTGAAAAAGTATAATTAGTAAACTCTTCATTAAGTAGCTAATGATTGGAAGAAAACTGTGCTTACGTGTCCATCTATCTATCAACAGAGGTAAATGATTTTGCTGTAACTGGTAATTCATAGATGGTGCTTGAAGATATGCTAATAATGGAAAAGAAAATGCAAATTGCCTTTTCTGAGCCTTTAGATTATTCATTTATTGTGAATGTGGTTTCCGATCTCCAAAACTGTATCTTTGGTTTGTACTTTTAAAATACAGTATTTTGTATGATTCTGTGAAAAAGTAATTTTTTTAAATTATTTTTCCCAAATCCATGTAATTAGTAAAATTTAGTGATTGTTTGCTTTAAGTGAATAGGTGGGTAAAGTCTGCTAGTTTCCACATGGTGTGCATGCCACCTGCTGTCCTTTGTTGCTCAAAGTAGATGTGACTTGTGGCAACGCTCAGCTTTTTCATTATGTCCTTTGGTGACTGTATATATTATGTTGTCTGCTGGAACTAGTTAGATTTAGATTATTATTTATTTCTTATTTATCCCGGGTAAAGATAACCGGTGTGTAAAAGCCACCAGCTCACTGATTTGTACTTTAAAGGGTTTCATATGGATTAACTTATTCAGTTAATACCCCAATTTAATGCTTATGAAAATCATTAAGGGACAAAATAGGTATTCCCATTAAAAGCTTGTGTGCATATGAACATGTCAGCTGTGCGCAGCCTCAAATCATTACCCACTCATTTGCCTCACTACCCTACACCTCTTGTTGTTTTGGTACTTTCAAAATTGTTGCCATTTGATCGATGATATACATAGACATATATCAGCAACAATGGATCAATAATAACTCTCAAGGTATGTTTTAGGCTGGAGTTGATGTTATTGGTTCATAGTGTCCTGTTCTTCCTTCAAACAGTTGCCTCATATGTTGAAAAATTATCCATTTGAATATTATTTTAAATATTACTAAAATATTACTTAATTACTCACAGTCTCAGCATTCCAGACAGCAATAGGCAACAATTTTGTATGGTATCTTCATTTATTCATCAGAGTTTATTTTCATAGAATTGTCTAGGTAGAGGTTGTGGGACTAATGTATACTTGTGTAACATGCACAGAGCTTAGGCTGGTCAGTACATTTCCAAAGAGAATTTCACAAGAGCTCTGTACCGATTGCAGAATGCTGTACCATGGAAATAGTCCACTTAAGTGCTTTACTGTCACTTATCTCTCCTGTATTTCTCATGTTTGAGATAAATTGTGCAAACCCACTACTTTTGAAATAAGGTATTGTTATTGCCTGTTATGAAATAACTGTAAGATATGTCACAGACTTAGATGAGTGCTTTCACTAAAAAAGCTTCTGTAAGTAAACAAAATGATCAGATGTCGCACACATTTTGTTGATACTGCAACATTCATTTTATATTTTTATTACTTCATATATTTATATAAGGTTAAGGCCCAGTATTTACATTGTAAAATATGTTTTCTCAAGTATTAAAGTTTATTTCCAGGTCAATAGACCCAAGTAATGAAAGGGTAAAAGTGAGTCCACAAAACCTGTTACAGGTAAAATGTCAGTCTTTTATGTCTTATGATGCAATGCCTATGGTGTTTATTCATGATATTTAAAGCTTTTGTTGCAGTGGGTTACACTGTAAATGAAGAAGTCTCCAGTACTGTTGCATGAGTACAAGTGAACAGCACAATAAAGATATGTCAGTTTTTGGGTAAATTTGAAATTTGTAGCAGTTTTTCATGGATCATTGTATTCTTTAACAAATGTTCATCTTGTAACAATGTTGATTTATGAGGTGGATTTGAGCTCATGGTGTTGTTTATATGATTTTTTTATTTGTTTTAATATATGAAACAAAGCACACTAATAATTTTGAGGAAATTGTTGTAGGATACAGAAAGGTAAATCCTGTTTTTATACTTTTCTCCAATTTTAATGGTAGATGATATAGATTTATGAAATATTAGTTTGTTGCAATTTTCCTTCAGTACACAAAATTAAAGGATAATTATACTGAAAATCATCTGAAAGCTCTATATGAGGGATAGAAGAGAAGTTGGAAGAAGTGATCACAAGCTACATGCATATATGGAATTTTATCCATGCCTAGGTGTAGCTTTATGCTGCTGCATCATCCAAGTATGTGGAAAGTTTGTTGTGAATATAAATATCTTCCACTCTTTAATATATGATATATTTTTGTACATTTAGAAAAGAATTATTTATTCCTTTGTACAGTCAACAGCAAAATTCTTTATCTTGGCAATATCTGACAATGAGTATATACTTAATATAAACAGCAAACTAAAAGCAGTTGGTATACCTTTTAAGTAGTTTCCTTGAGTTTACTGATAAACATATTCATCAGATTCCATCTTATGAGGTATGTATCAAGCTTTTGATCAAAATAACCTGTCATCCAG
This sequence comes from Panulirus argus, assembly GCA_038088735.1. Classification (NCBI taxonomy): domain Eukaryota; kingdom Metazoa; phylum Arthropoda; class Malacostraca; order Decapoda; family Palinuridae; genus Panulirus; species Panulirus argus. The sequence continues at coordinate 6,424 of JAYMFT010119470.1, forward strand.
AAATAGGTATTGTTTGAATCTCTGTTACTGCAAGTAGTTTGCTGAATCTTGCACAACCAAGCCTGTAACTATTCTGAGAGTATCAGAAATGCTTGTCAGTGATCTTAGTCATCTTTCATGGATGGAAAGGGGAACATGTATGCTGTTGATTGAACCTTCATAGCTGATAACTACGAATTCCCTTCATTCTTATTTCAGCATATTTTGTAATTCCCTGTTTTTTTTTTTTTTTTTTTTTTTTTTCTCCAGTATATCTTGGTTTGGATTAAATACTGTAGCCAGTTAGTGTTGTTTAGGAAAATGTCATACTTTAAAAAGAATATTGTGTAGTCAATTTTCTCAATAGCAGTGACAATTAGTATTCCTGGTGGTTAGAATCCTCAGTAATGTATTGTAATTGCCGGTAAAGACATGACTATAGATGACAGCTATTGCAAATAAAAGAAAGTTGCTGAAGGCAGTATGTAAATATGTTAGTTGTAATACGCTGTAAAATAATTCAGCTAGCGAGAACTAACTGAATACTTTCTGCTTTCTTTGTCTTTTTCAATAACTTCATGTATACTACTACTTACTTGAGTACAGTTCAATTCTAGTGCATGTATTGGATGGTAATTATTTTTAATTTGTAGCCAAACACATATGTAGGTAGGTAGATATTTTTCACTTAAAACTAAAAACTTTCATCACACGTTCATTAGATTAAATACGAATTCACAGGATAAATTTTGTTTAAGATTTTATGAAGTAATATGCTACCAGAGTCTTTAATTTCCTAATTGACATGTGGACTGCTTAATTATTCTAAACTTGGCCAGCCAAGCCTTGTGCAACAGTATGAACATTGTTAATAAAATAATATTCTTTTATATACCATATTCCTTCTTAACCACTTCCATACAACTTTAATATTGATATGCTTAACACCTAAATTACATTTTTTGTACTTTAGGTTTTTGCAGTTAGGCAAGTAGTAAAGTTTTACAGAGAAAGAAGAGTGTACACTGCATATATGTACTTTAAAAAGGTACATGGTCAAAAAATAAGAAACCTCTGTGTGAAGTTATGACTATACTTGATGTTCATGGGAAGATTCTGAACTCTGCTAAGAGCTTTTATAAGAGTAGTAAGAGTGATTGGACAGAAATAAATATGGAAGTGTGCTGATGTTTTGGATCTCACCATCATTAGGAAAAATCTTCATAAATGGACCATTATTTGAGGTTGAGTGATTGTGGTATAATTTGTACCATGGGTGGTGTAAGTAGGATGAGGATGCAGATAACAGGTTAGTTTGGGGAAGAGATGGGCACTTGCAGTGCATTATTTGTCTGTGTGGGAAAACTGGAAGTTGTTATTGCACTACAGTATTTAGGAATAGATATTTAAGAATAGTATTATGAATGCTAAAGTGTAGAGTCAAGCAAGAAAGAAAAATTGGAGCACTGAGATCTTTCACAAGTGGAAAACAAAAATTGTGTGCAGGACATGTACAATGGAGTACCTTTCCTAACTCGATAAACGGATGTGAAATCCAAGTCTTCAATGTCTTTGGGGTCGTATACCACTTAATTATCAAGGCAGCCCCTAAAGAAAAAACAAAGCCTTGGGAGAAAATAAATACAATCTGCAGAAGTGGGGTTTTTAACCCCTGTTGGCCTGCAAGGTTGGGTTTAGACCCGTTCATAAACATTAAATCTATGAAAACTTGCAAATATAAGCACTCCATTCACCCTATGAAAAAGGGAATGCAGTCTGTGAAAAGAAACATAAATTATAAAAAATAAATATAACATGCATAACTCATTTTTCTGCTACTTAGAAATGTGTTAGGCAAAGAGTTTTGCTATGCGGCTTCTTTCTCAATAAGAGAATCTGAGGCACCACTTTTCAGTACACTTATTTATTTATACACTTAATTTATACTAAATTTTTGCAGTGACAGTAACTGATTGAGGATACCTAAGCCGATCACAAATGTTCATTCACCCACTGCTAGCTCAAACACTAGGGCGTCAGTTAAGGATCCCTCACTGAATATAAAAGGGAAAGCTACAAAACAATGACATTGTAGAATATCTGCATTCCTCAACCTGAAACCTGTGGTCATGGGTAACCAATAATAAACATATCTGATTACTTTTTTATCTTGCAACACTTACTAGTTCTGTATGAGTAATCTTAAAAAATGCAAAGATTTCTCACTTTTTAGTATAAATGACTTCATTCAAATGAATGCATTCCAACTGGAACTCCCTCAAGGGAATAGCCACAGCAGTAGTCTCCATAACTAGTGAACTCAAGTGCCTCTTCTTAATAAAGCTTTAGTGCCTCACCCATAACAGGCCACATGTAGGGGGCAACTCTAGTGCAGTGTTTGCAGAGGCCCCCACCTAATGTTCCTACGGACCTCTTCTACGTAATGCTCCTGCCTGATATTCCAACAAACTACTTCTACCCAAATGTTCTTACCTGCTACTACTATCATTTTGCCAGAAGGCAAAGCTAGCATAGAATACTCATCGTAGGAAAATCTAAAGTTATGAAGAATGAACTGTACGAGTTAAGTGTTGTCAAGTGTTATGTAGTACAAGGAGAGATTGTATGTTTGCGCACAGAATGCCAGTAGTCCACGTGTGGTGAAGCAGAAAGTAAAGACAGCTGCCTGGGTCAAAGGAGTGCAACTTAACCACCGATGTGTTGGTTCACTATGCAGCTGTCACTATCCCTCCCGATATCCAGGCGGGTTGTACTGGTAATATACCTCCCCGTTTGTTGGTTGCTTAATATATCCAAATATTATTCTCCAAATATTATAAATACATACATTATTTCATATTTTTCATGAATAATTATAATCTTTAGTCTTGTTGGCATATTCATTCATGCATACTCCTATTATATGCTTTTTTTACAGAAAGCAATTCCCTGAAACATTATCAAACCTATGCATCATATACAAGAATCAAGTGGACATGTAACATTCCCAATATATGAGGCACCCCAGGTGAGAACTTGTCAATTAGACAAGCAATAATTTTCTCCCTTTCTAATGGATTACTGTATTAACACTTCTAATTATGACATGAACAATATTGGCTAATTTCCAAACCAAATGAAGTGCAGTTTTGCCAATCACAAATGCAGACTGTAATGCCTCCTCTCCAAAGAGATGGCCCAATCAGTGTTGCTTTTTTTTATTTTTTATGTTAAAGGCTCCAGTCATGGGCAAAAGTCCACATTGAGGCTGGGCCTTAATTGAAATATAAAGAGTTATGAAACAGAAAAAGAAAAGACAAGGGAAAATATTTATGAATTTTTGAGAAAGTGAAAGACCTGTCTTTTAAAACATGCAAGGTCATAGTTATTGGGAAAGACATGAAAAGGTAGAGAGTTTCAAAGCTTCGACATGTAGGGAAAGAAGTAGGTATCAAAATGGCCACTCTTGCATTGCCAATGGCCACACAATAGTCATGTGATGCAGCAGCTTGCCGAGTATTGCATGGTCTAACTAGTAGTGGGAAAATGCAATCAGCCAGCTTTTGGGAGCAAAAACAAAAGTAATACCTATAGAAGGGGGAAAGTGAACCAACATTCTGGCATGGGGCAATAGGGTCAAGTTTGGAAATTAGCTTGAGACAGTTTATAAGTCAGAGCACTTTTGACTCAACTCTGTCAAGTATGGCAACAGAGCGAGAGCTTCCCCAAATGTGAGAGCAGTACTCCATACAAGGATGAATAAATCCCTTGTATAAATGGAGTAACTGTTCAGAAGAGAAGTTTTGACGTCTAAACAGGACACCCAATTTCTTAAGGGTTTCCAAGAAAGAGTGGATGTTACAATAATACCAAGTATGTTCATTGAATCAAGAGGTGGAACTAGAGAACAATCAAGGGAAAGACGGAGTTGTGAGGAGTTTTTGATGGAGAGAGGGGTAGAAATTGGGTCTTAGAGGCATTAAACTTAACAAGATTTTTTGCACCTCACTGAGATGTCCTGTCCAAGTCTAAGTTTATTGTGGGAGCTGGGTCAAAGCGAGATGCAAATTGAGAGAGAGAAATAGGAGCAGAATTGGAGGATGTGGATGATTGCAGTCTTGAGTCATCTGCATATGAGCGCATTGGATTATTTGAGGATGAGAGGAAATTGTTGAAAAAAAAAGGAGGAAAGTGTAGGGGATAGGACAGAACCTTGAGGGGCACTGTTGTTGACAGAGAAAAGGGTAGAGGCTTATCTATCAACAACCACAGAGACAGACTGGCCAGAGAAAGCTAGATATGAAGGAGCAAAGTGAGGAAGGGAAGCCAAAAGAGGGGAGCTTAGAGATGAAACTCCAATGCCACGTCCTGTCAGAAGCCTTACATATGTCAAGGGCAACTATATATGACTTCCCAAAATCTTTCAGGGATGATGACCAGACATCAGTAAGATAAGAAAGAATATCACCAGTGGATCTCACCTTACAAAAGCCATACTGGTGATCTGAGAAAAGACTGTGATGTTCGAAGTGTTTAAGGATATGGGAGTTGAGGAGGGATTCAAAGACTTTGGAAACAGTAGATGTCAAAGCAACAGGACAATAGTTAGTGGGATCAGAATGGTCACCCTTCTTAGTGGATGGGGTGTATCAAAGCATGTTTCCAAGGAGAATGTTTTTACACAAAAACGGAACAGACGAGCAAGTTCAGAGGCACATTCTTTTAGTAGATGGGGATGGATGCCATCTGGACCATAAGCCTTGTTTGTGTCCAAAGAAAGAAGTGCTTTTTGGACAGTCTGAAAAGATATTACGGGAGAGACGTAGGAATAGTAAGAGGAGCATCTGGGGGTGAGGGAATGTTAAAGTTATCCAAGGTGGAGTTACAAGAGAAATGGGAACCATAGAGAGTTGCTTTGTCAACAGGACAGACAGCTATAGTACCGTCAGGATGGAAAAGTGAGAGAAAGGCAGAGCAACAGTTGTTAGAGATGCCCTTAGCTAAAGACCAGATAGACCTATACATGGATGACGAGAAGTTATCGCACTTTGTTTGAATAAAGGAATGCAACGATTACAGGCGGTGATAAAAGCTTAATGGGAGCCAGAGGTAGGCGAGTTTTTCCAAGCCCGATATGCCTGATCCCTTGTCTGAATGGCCTCAGAACAGGAATAGTTGAACCATGGATTGGATGATGAAGTAGTCTTGGAAGAAGAGGGGATAATGCTTCCATTCCCACAAGAATAACCTTTGTTTTGTGTTTGGCAGAGACAGAAGCATCACTGCATGAGACAGTATTTTACCCAAGGAAAGTCAGAAAAGAAGTTACGTAAGTTACTCCAGTCAGCTTTCTTCAGGTGCCAGTATTTACATGTAGAAGGGGTTGTTGGAGGGGTAGGTGCCGTTAAAATAGATACATTTATGATAGTATGATCAGATGAACCAACTGGGGGCAAGATTGTGTATTTACAGCAAGATGGACTTGAGGAGAAAAACAAATCCAAAGTATTAAGAGAATGGTCATAGCAGTCAAGTATATGGGTTGGGTGGGAGTTAATTTGCTCTAAATCATTAAGAATGGAGGACGTGAGGGCTTCGATCCCTCCACCATCCATATGGGAGGAATTCAACCATTCCCAATGTTGAACATTGAAATCCCCAAGGTAAAGGATCTCGGCTTGCGGGGGACAGGACATCACAGTCTCATGGCAGGAGTTTAGATAGTCGAAGAAAGATATAAAATTTGCAGAATTAGGAGAGTAATCGGCGAAACAGAGGACATGTGTGGTAGTAGGGAGATAGACTTTGAGCCACATAACATCAAAGTTTGGAGACTCAAGGTCCCTCTTCTCCCAAGAGATGTTTGACACCAACCAATCACATTAGTGGTCCCTCCCATTGACCATGCCACCTCAACATTCTTGTTCATGCAACTGGATGTCAACACAGGGAATAATTTCAGACACGGAATTCTTTTGTGATTTAATATTCAGTAATCCCTTGACTTAACTGACTAATAGGGTGGAAGGCGTGTCCGTTGATGCCAAAAGTCCGTTGAATTGAATGTAACCATTTTTTTGATACAATATACAGTAATACAATATACAGTTCACATGCTTTCTTTTAACTCCTTTATAACTTGATGCCATTTTGAATTGTAAGGATTGCAAAATTACATAATAAATAAAGTCAATTCCCTGTATACAACCTGACCGCATGACAGCTTGAGGCAGACTGACACCGAAACAAAGCAAGTATTCCCCGCTCTACCAAAAACAAGTGTGATGTGAAATGCACAGGTGCGGCATTTGAGTTTTTTTTTATTTTCTCAGTTATTACTAATTAATGTATTATTATTTGCCCAATCTGTTAAATCCAAAATCCATTTTACTGGGGTCCGATAAATTGAGGGATTACTGTATCCTAATATTTTTCTCCAAATATTATAAATACATACATCATTTTATAGTATACATGAATAATTATAGCTCCTTAGTCTTATTGTCACATTTATTCATGCATAATCCTATCATATGCATTTTCTACGAAATGTTTATGGAATTTATTTTTCCTTTACCTATATTTTCAAATGTTTGAGCACTTGTAAGTTTGTTTCATACTCTTTCAAACATGGGCATCTACAGGCACAAAATTTTGGGTGTATGTACTTCAGACTTTGGGCAAGGTGTTAAGCTACTGCAACCTTGAAGACTGTTTAAAGGCTACTAAAATCCTTATACTGGCAGTTATTTACTTATGAAGATCTGACTCAAATTTTCAGAGATATGAAATAACTCAAGGTAAAAAAAAAAAAAAATATATATATATATATATATTTATTATACTTGATCGCTGTTTCCCGCGTCAGCGAGGTAGCGCCAGGAAACAGACGAA
>JAYMFT010119481.1:0-13296 GCA_038088735.1 Panulirus argus
TCTCTCTCTCTCTCTCTCTCTCTCTCTCTCTCTCTCTCTCTCCCTTTCTCTCTCTCTCTCTCTCTCTCTCTCTCTCTTCATATCCGCCATCCGTCACCACTGTCAACATCAAATTATTCACAAAGCCTCCCACCACAGTCGCCATGAGGTCCTTTGTGCCTGACGCTTAATCTCCAAAGCCATGAAGGTACTCCAAACAGCAGTATGACGTGCAGCGGGGAACCAAAATCAATGAAGGTAACCAAACAGCAGAATGACATCCAGAGAGGGACGATAACCATGAAGGTAATCCAGGCAGGGGTATGAAGACCTGCGAAGACCAGAACCACGAAGGTAATCCAAACAGGAGTATGACGTGCATCGGGGAGGCTAGAACAATGAAGGTAACCCATAAAGTAAGATGACTTTCAGCGGGAGGCCAGAAGGGGATCAGGACCGCCATGAGGGGTTCAAACAACAGTAGCATGGTGTCCAGCAGGGTTCCCTGGCCCAAGTTCCGATTTTTCTTTATCATGGTGGTTAGGGGAGAGGAAGATGAGGCGGGACAGGGGAAGGAATAGCTTCATATGGAAGAGATGAATGAAGTGTGTACAGGAGTATAGCGTATTTTCTGTTTTTTTTTTTCATGCATGTGGGTAATTTTCTAGAATCATGTTTTTGTTGCCCATATTTGTATACCCCGGTAGACTAGGGGTGCGTGTGGTTACTCGTTGCATCTCGTTTTTTGAAGGAGGTTCGCTAAGCTAAGGTAATTAATATTCATTGTGTACATCGATAGATGACTGGAGCCTCTCAAAGTGCTTTGAGGTTTCGAGGGAACAAAGGGTGTTGCATGTTTGTATTGTTGTCGAGATCTCGGATTTGTCTGTAGCTCGTATCACTGTTGTCATCAAGTCTCTGTCATACTTTCTGGGCTACTGCTGTTAGGTATGAAGCGATTTGTTTAATTTTCTTCGTGGTTAAGCGACCCATCTCCCAACTCTCGCAGCTCTCATTTCCCTTCACTCCTTTCCCCGGTCTCTCCCTCTCCTTGTCTATGGCTCTCACTTCCTCTACCAACTAGATCACCACCTGCCCCCTATCCTTCCCTCCCTCCACTCCCTCCCCCTCCCACATCTCACCTCCCCTCCCTCAACCGACTCGTCATGCGGATTGCGCGGGGGAAGGCAGATATATTTTTAATAACACTTTGCATATCCTTTGTTTCGGTCCGATTTGTATGGTTGATAGAGAGCACTGGGGCGCTGATTGGCTGGTTATTGACAATAATGTAATATTTATGTCTGTGTCCTCCCTTTGTTGACGTTATATGTGTGTTTGCTTTTATATGTGCGTGTTCGTGTGTTTGTGTGTGTGTGTGTGTGTGTATGTGTGTTTGTTTTGTGTGTGTGTGTGTGTGTGTGTGTGTGTGTGTGTGTGTGTGTGTGTGTGTGTGTGTGTGTGTGTGTGTCTGTCTGTCTGTCTGTCTATCTGTCTGTCTGTCTGTGATCACCTTTTTGTAATTACTATTTGTATAATAAGGGGCGGGAGTTCGACACTCGCGGGGCCCCATCTTTTAAACTTAATCATCGTTCAGCCTTTTTACCTTCTGTATGCTGGCAATATTTACGATTCCTCCACTTAGCCTGTTCTAGCCATCTGCAATCCTGATATTGAAGCAACACTTCTTTACATCCTTTCTAGCAGGTTTCTTTCATCGGTTCTTCCTGTGACCTCCGTAGCTTTATCACTACAACTTACGGAAAGCTAATTGCTGTCGACGTCATCAGACTAACATAGAAACTTGAAGACTGTGATCAGATTACCTTGCATTCTTCTGTCTTCCACGCTGGGCAACTCATTGGCCTCCAGGTTCTCTCCAGACATGTAGATCAGCTCCCTTAATTTACGTGCCGTCTTTAGTGCTCTTCTTTGCACAGTCTCAATCAGAACTTTAAGTTTATTCGGTGGCCAAGCCGGAGAATCATATTCTAGATTTAGTCAGATGTAAAAGTGTGAACAGTTTGCTTATAAGCTGGTGTAATATTTGTCAACGGAGTTTGACTTCTTCGCAAATATTCTCCTGATATGGAACTCAGGTGGCATGATTGGCACATTGTCGACTACTAAGTCCCTCTCTCATATGGACCACTGTGTCTTGTTGCCTACTGTATGGCTCTCATACTTGAAGCCTTCAATAACTGCGCCTCATCTTAATTACTTTGCATTTACTTGAGTTGAATGTCAATAACAATTCATCATTCCAACTCTGATATTTATCTAGATTTTTCTTTACTTCTCTCATGACCTTGTCATTGTCTGCAAACACGTTAAGGTATAAGTCGAGTCCGTCTGGCAGGTCGTCTACCTGGATTAAGACGGGTGGAGGTCCCAAGATTGATCCCTGCGGTACTCCACTCGTGACCCTCACCCATTTCGAGAATACTCCTCTGACATGTGTCATTCGCACCCTTCGACTTAGGTAACATGGTGCAAGATTCAGTATCTTTAGCAGCTTCATATGTGGTACACTGTTAATCGCTTGATGGCAGTCCAGAAACGCACAGCCTAGCCATCCATATCTTTTGTCTAAGATGGATCTTACTCTGTAACAGAAATCACATTTATTAAGCATGATCCTTCACTGAAATCATGTTGCCTCCGAATTAAGTAATTTCTCCTTTGAGAAGTCTTTTGCTTTCTTTCTTTAGCGTATAGACAAAACTTGCTGGGGAGACTACTTCATAGCTTAGTACACTTTCTCGACCTCCTTTCTTAAATGACAAGGACAACGTTTGCCCGCTTCAACTCCCTTGGCCTTACGGCTTGCTCTAGTGACATGTTGGAAAACATTTCAAGCGTTCTGTGAAGGGTATCTAAAATTATTTTCAGCACATATAGAGGGGCTTTATCAGAGTCGTAAGCCTTATATTAATCCATTTCAATAACCTTGTTATGTCTCTTCTAGCAGTGTCAGTGATTCTTAAGACCTCTTCCCAGTTCCATTTCGGTATTGTGAATAAAGTGTCTTTCTCAATGAAAGCGCTCCTAAACTAATTGTTCTGCTCATCGCATGTTCCGACGTCATCCTCTAAATACGTTTGGCTGGACAGCTAATATAAGACCGACAATTTACTCCTGACAAATCTATCACGTTCTCCTCCCTCCCTCACTCCTTCTGTTGACATAAGTTACTTTTTCCTTTGCTTCACTCACACATGCAGTGCTAACATTTAGTCCACAAATCCACACTTTCCAAGTTATAACTAACTCTTGACAACACGTAACTCACACAACTCTTTTCTTTTAACTCTAGTTCCCCCTACATACTGTGAGACCTCCTGGAAGAACAATAGTTCAGTTACTTTCTGGTACCAAGTCGGAACGGCTTCAGTGGTCGAGGACTTTTCCCAGGACCCCATTGATCGTCATCAAGTGACTGGGACCCGCCACATCTCTCACGACAATGTTTCTAGATGTAGCTCCTCTGTTCTTATCTGTAATCTTTTCAATCTCAGATCCAGTCTTCCCTCTGTAGAACAACATCTGTACACTTCTCTCCCTGATCTTTCTCACTCTGATACCCAAATGTTCAAAGATACTTCTCCTCTATGCTATCAAATCTCTAAAATCACTATATTACTTCAACATCTGGCAAAATACTTTCTTACCATCTACATTTTATTTTGCTTCGTATATTTTCTCACAATTCTTCTTACCATGTAAAACTCTTTGACGATTCAACCTTCTTCCTAAAGGCATTATCTCTTTACATCCACACACTGAAATCCTCTATGCATGGAATTTTTCGTCTTCTGATTTAATCAATATTTAGCCAACTCTCCAAATGACTGCCACTCGGTTCGATACCTTAGTATCCTCTAATTCTACTTTGGATGATCCTGTGTCTATCATTCCTTACCCATCATATCTTACTGATTCTACACCCTCTTCTATATTTCCCTCACGCAAAGTCTTTTAAAATATTTTCTCAGAATCAACTGTACAAAGTATATGGCCCAGAAAGCATACCTCTTTGAGTCCTGTGGGACTGATCCCCTAATTCCTACTCGCCTATATCGTCTCTACAAAAAAGAAAAGAAAAAAATTCTTTATGGAAACCTGTTTTGGTATTAAGTTAGCAGACCATTCTAAACTTCCAGCTATTGCCAATAAAGCTGTCATTTCTGCGACCTCTGAAGTCTGAAGTTTTCCTTTAATCTTTAGAATCGCGTCCGCTTCTTTCTGACCACCAGCAAGGCTTTTCTCTCCTGTGTGACTCATATCTAAATCTTCTTTTCTAAGGATTTTGATGAATAACTTGTAGCAGCCCTCGGCATCTCCAAAATATTTGACAGGGTGAGGCGGAAGTCTTTGCTTTCAAAGCTTCCTTCTTCTTTTCTGCTTCTAATTTGTTCTTAAGCATAGCTTGTTCTTTAAACGGTCCATCGTAATACTCGATGATGGAGTGACTTCTAACTTCAATCCTATCAACAGTAGTGTCCCTCAGGACTCTGACATATCGCCTGCTTAGTTTCTTCTCCCCACAAATGATTGTAATTTCTAACCCTCGGTAAACACTCTCATGCTGATGATTCGACTCTACATACTTCAACTCACCTTCGTTTCCCTCCTTACTCGCTCTCCTGCTCGTACTAAACACATCTTTTTCATTTATTAGGACCTGTTCAACACCTCGGAATGAGGAAACAATAACCTGGTTAAATTCAACAGATATAATCTGTAATTTCTAGCTGAACTCTTCATCAATGTCACTCGTTTCCCTCTGTTTAATTTCCGGACTACGATTCAGTTCTACAGTAATATAAACGCTGGGCATAACCACATCTTCCACACTATCTCGGGAAACTCTACAAAATCAGTATCACTAATTCTGCTTCACAGAAGCTGGGGATATGGTATAGGTGCATTATTATTACTCGTGTGAGCACTTTTTTTTTTTCAATCTACGTTGGTTTTATATGCTCCAGTATGAAATATTGCACTCATATCTATGGTGGCTCTTCCTCCAACTCTCTTCAATCATCCTTCACTATCCGCCTTGATGTTGCTGTTCTCTCCCTGTTGTAGAGGTATTATTTCGACCATTGATCTCGTGAACTGTCTGTATGTGTTCCTACCACAGTAATGCTCGCCTGGCTGCAGCTTTCTGTGATTTCTATCTGGAGACCGTTATAATACCTCCTCCTTCCCTCGAACACCGAAGCTTTGTAATTCTCTTTCCTCTTTTGTCTTTCCTTCTTCCTGTAACCCTTCTACCTTTAAGAGTACCGAGATGGCCATAATCGGTGAAATTATTTGTCCTTGCCATGTCGGTCACTGTAAGAGAAATGAAATATGATCACTTTAACCAACTGTTGTACTATATCTAATGTTTAACTTCCATATTATCTGGTGTGAAGTTGATGATGTGTCAGTCCCTCTGACTTATGCACGCATAGTTGTATGTTGACGAAGAAAATTCTTCTCTACGTACTCCAGGAACTTTTGTGTACATGATGTATATCACCCAGCAAATCTCATCTTCCCTTGAAGTTGAAATCCTCCATTGTCTGGTCTTTACTGTATTTAAGAAATGAATGTCTCGCTGCTTCTTTCACCATCCTGATCGTTCTTTCATTGCTTTTATTGTGTCATTGTCATCGTTGGAAGATCTTAGATCATCAGTACCGCTATGTGTGTTCTTCTTACAGTAACTCTTCCTATTTTCTGTTCCCTGATTAGGAAAGATAGTGATATTTCTTTTGGATGTAATGTTATTTCTCACTCTGAGGACCAGTTTCCTCTTTATCTTCCCTGTTCCTCTTTCCTGCTGTTTATCCCTCTTGATACTTTAAGTTGAGACTTTATCTCTGTAGTGAATTGGTCTCCACTGCTCCACCTACATCAGAACTGCTTTTCGTGACTCGCTCCATGATAACTCTCCCTCTTTGTTTACTACCAGTCCCTCCACGTATTCATGATTCTTATTACAAAGTGTGAACCACTCGACAGTCCTGGTCTTCCTGAGTTTGGGTTCAGAGGGGTTTCTCTGCCCCTTGGCTCTATTAGATTCCCCCTGTTCTTTGCCTCCTGACCGGATGGCTTTGTTCTCATTCGTTCCCATCTCGGCTTGTCAGTTTTGACGAACACTCGTCTGTGTTCATCCTTTCTGGCAAGTTTCTTCGGGACCTCCTGGCTACACATCTCAGCGTCACAAGCATTCTCAGTGATCCTTGTCGGTATCTACCGATTTTTCTTACTTATTTTTTGCTAGACATGCATTGGAGAGTGGACCCCAATCAAGCAGCGCCTGTGTGACTTCATTCCCTTCCACGGCAATTGTCTCCCCTCCACTCGTAATACATTCTTCTGACTCTGCTAGTTTCATTCTGTGCTGCCTTCCCCATTGGGGAAGTGGCACACTTGTCTGTTATTTCCTGCATCGCGATACTTTTTTTCTTTTTCTTTCTCCCCGTCTATTATCTTGTCAAGGATCTTACTTTTTATCAACACACATTTGTCCAGGACAATCTGTGTTCTCTCCGCTATATTCTTCCGTCAGCTGCTGCGCACGCTTCCCCGACTTCTTTCTCCCGGCTTGAGCGAACTGCCTTCTCCAGTACGTCATTCAGTTTCATGTTTCGGCTGTTTTTGCGTTAGTCATGAGATATCTGACCTGTGGTTATGCCCCCTTGATCTCGGAACATTCTTGTAGTTTCACCCACTTATAACCAACATTATCTATCATTTATATAGTACCAGTATCTTCTATTCTTATAGCACCGGGCGGAATGATATTAACAACGTGAAATTTTTCCTCGTCATGTCCTTGGGTACAGTATTCTTCTTTCTTCCTTCTGCCATTCCTCAGGTCCTTCATAATACTTTCAATCTTTCCATCATTTTCTTCTCTAGCTGACCTCTTCATGGATAATATCATAGCTACCCTATCTTCACGGGACAATCCCACAAAGTCCACAACTTCAATATCCTTGTGTCCTTTCTGCAATTACATCCAAAGTCTTCCTCCTTACACCCATGTTGTTTTGGTGCTTTTGGGGAGAAATAACTGACTACGGGCTGAGCTGAAAGTCTTCTCTCGCCAAGTGAGGACATTTCGCAGGACTTCTCTGAGAATACGAGTCTGCCCGGCCGAGAGTAAACATTTGATCAGTAAAGGAGAGATGCAAATGATCAGATCCTCATATTCACAGTAATGACAGTAAAGGTACCCAAGATTTCAAGAATGGATACGATCTACAAAAGGAAACACATGCTTTGAAAGGTTCGTATCACAAAGGATTAACTGCGAAAATTAGGAATATCAAAGGTAACGATCACGCTTATGGTTTGCTTGAACTGCAATCAAATAAGCATTTTCTGCAAAAATGGGTTTGTATCGTAATTCTTAGAAAGGCGAACAGTAAACGGAAAAAAATTGGAAGAATGGACAAAATGGGAAACCTGGGCAGGAGAGGATGACGACAGTATTCTGAGTGCCAGTAGCTACTACTTCAGTTACTTGGTAAATGAGTCAAGAAGGAATTAATCAGACAAAGAACCCTCACCACTGGACCTGATGCTTGCGAGTGGTCTAGAATCACATAGTCAACCTAAACATTTGCACAGGGAGAGGGGGAGAGGGAAGAGCGCAAGTGAGCGACAGATTACGTATTGAAATTTGATCTTAAATGGTTCACTGCAGTGGAATATTCAACAACAAATTACGAAACTACTAAAAAAAAGATTTAGATGTTGACTGGTTGAATATATTACAGAATGAGAACTTAAAATAAGTCTAATTGTTCATGGACATATGATCAGTCTTCAAAGAAAAAAGGTGAAACACCTTTGAGTGAGAAACCACAGAGCTGCGTTAAACCGAAGCACATTACATAAGAACGTTATAGAGCGGCTGGAAGCCAAAGGAAAATGAAACATTAATTCATTCAAAGGCGTCTGAATGCGTTCTGGAACGAATCAAACTCTAAGGCAAGGCAAAAGCAAGAATCTTGGAGCTGCACATGAAAATATACGGTAAATTTAAAGTAGCAGATTATGAGGCAGCAGCGTACATACAGGAGACGAAGATCTCTTTTCCCTTGATGATATACATTACAAGGAACCTTCATGAGAATACTAATCCACGCCAACCGCTTTTAAATTAGTGAAGTAGATAGACGTTTTAAGGTCAGCAGGACCCTATGTATAAACATAAAGGTTGGAAATCAGCCATCAACACATATCCCACGATGCGAGTTGTGTTTTGAAACTTTCTAACTGGTGTAGCGTGTCAGGGATGGAGGACCAGACCTACTAAGTCCTGCTCAAATAAGGAGACAAGAAATTAGCATCCAATTATCGAGCTGTCAGTCTCACCAACAACTTTGAAAGATACTGGAGAAGTTGATAAGGAGGAGGGGTAATAGAATACATAGATATGAATGATGAGCCATGTGATCAGCTGTAAGATTTTTGGTGGCACATCTACCTCATTCCTCAGAGCATTAGACCACTGGACTGAGGTCTTAGACGGAGGGAATTAGTGATACTATATACATGGAATTTATGAAGGCATTAGATGAAGTCAATCTGGATGAGGATTTATTTGTCAAAGCTTTAAAAAAACTGGTTCTCCTTAAGGAGTATTAAACCGTTTGACTTGACCTGACCGATACTATGCATAGAGTGAAAAAAAGAAAGTGATTTCTTCGATATCAAACAGACAAATGTAAACCATTACAGATTCACAACAGAAATACCTATCCTGAATCCCCTACACACATAGAATGTGATATTATGTGAGATCCAATATGAGTCTAGAATTATCATCAAATGACAATTGGCAGTCTCATTATATTCGAAAAATACTTATAGATAACCAGATCAACAAAGCATTTCATACAATGGGCCTAATCTGTAGAACGTTTACTTAATTAGTTCCAAAACTTCAACTTCTTATTCAAATCTTTAACAAAGCCACCTTGTCAGTAGGCCAGTATTGTTTGGTGCCCCTACAGCAAAAAGAACATTACTTGTAGAGAGAATGTACAGAGGAAAGACAAACCCGGTACTAAGACTCAGCAATCTATCACATGAATACAGACTAAAAAGGTTGAGATTACCAATAGTAAAGTATAGAAGACTAACACAAGGTATGACTGGGGTACTCAAAATCATCACAGGAAGTTATGCCGCAAATACAATCAGAAAGTGCAAGTTAAACAGAAGTGATTCCTTGAAAATCCAAAACAAACGCAGAAAATTCTTACTCACCAAGAGTGACCGAGCTGTGGAATAACTTGCCCTGTGATTTTGGGTCAGCAAATAAACTACAGACCTTAAAGCGATGACTTGACGAACGCTGTAGCACTCGGTCACTAGTGCACGGCTGCTGAGCACAACTTAACTTGAAGGCTGGAAGCATAAACTAAGCTTAGATAAGAAGGGTGCGTTCAGCGCTTGCCATGGGTACCGTAAGATAAGTAAGGTATGATCATGTGGTACGAACTCATGAAACAAATCCTCCATATCAATTTCCAGAATCACTTGCGTTGTAAACTTAATGCACTTTCATTTTCATATTTCTGAAAAGCAAGTAATATATGATAACGAACATACGATCAACAATTTCGTTTTATGATTCATATTTTCCGCCACATTTTCATATCTTTCATCAACGTCTCCTGTTTTCCCTTTCATTCATGTTCTTTCCAGTTCTACTGCATTTATCCATTCTTCATTATGAATGCAAATTCCTTTTTCTTGCCTTCTACTGGTCCCCGATTTTCAGTTTTCATGTTCTTATGCCTTTATCTGACGCTTGATTCTTCATTCGAATTCATCCTCCTCTTCAAGGTTCCCTTGTGGTTCACGTGCAATGAACAGTTGCGATCTACTGACGGGTCCTGGCATCATAGGATCTGTGGTTTGATTATGTTCAGTTGTGTATGTAAGCAATGTTGTTACCGAGATTTTTGGGTAAGGATATTCATCAACTAAAGACCAAAACTAAAAGTTGAGGTAATCTAGCATAAGCCCAGAGCCAAGCTAAGCAAGAATGTTTAATTTCAGATAAAAAATGAAGTCAGACGAAGTACAGTTAACTTGACCATACGGTTGTGACCAGATCTGTTAGGAGGAGGCTGGACGATGGGGATTATATGGGTGTTAGAATGGGTGGGGAAATCAGTAGAAGTTGAAAAGAAACAGGAGAGGAAGTTATAACATTCAGAAGAGAAATAAAGAAGCTGAGGAAATAAATAACATATCTTGGAAGGCAAAATTAGGAAAATGAGAAATGTAATCTAAGTTGGAGAGAGTCAGACTGAGTGTTAGCAGAGGAAAGAAGGCACAGTGAAGGAAATGCGTCATGAGAAAGGGTCAGGAGATTCAGCTCTAGATGTTCTTGAGATGGAACAATAAAAGGAAATGCCCATGATATGGAGACCAGAGGATCCTGGTGATAGAGGTAAAGTGGCGGTAACAAATTATGAGCCCGTTGAGGAAAACCACAGGGTGACGACTGATGCAGGAAGACAATGACCTAGGATCACTGAAACAAACATATGTGGGGAATTATATAAGCAGAGCTGAAAAGAGACTAATATGCTCTGTTAGGGACAGAATAACCAGGGGAACGTATGGTCTCTTAGATGAAGAGTTCGTAATAACGCGGAAAAAATGCAAATATTGAAGAAAGTCAAAGACATGGATTTCGACAGGTCAGCACCACAAGAGTTAGCAGAGAAGTGCATTGCACTAAGATTAAGAACTTTAGTGAAACAAAAGGCTGCTAGCTGTATATCGTTGGTGATTTTGAACTGGAAAGAGATTATATTTCAGCCAAAGAAAAAAAGTGTAAAACGAAGATGTATTTGCTGAAGAAATTCAAGACGATATACGATAAGAAAATGTCAAATATAGTTTCTGACATAAACAAAACAAACAGAATTTGTGGATACAGTCAGCATAACATAAATAATGTCTGTGTTCATTAAGGAGCTATGAAACCAGGGGTTACTAGGGCAGGGTGAGGAATTTACGAGCATGGAGGAGTTCGGCATTCATCAGATGAGACACACCAAGTGGAGGAAGAGAAAGAAGTAAAGAATAGAATCGTAAGGCATGGTACAGAAGACACCAAAAAGAGGCAAAAGAAGGAAACAGTTCCTCCAGTACCTTAGAGAGGTTAGAAACGTTAAGTGAAATTGTCAGAATGACAGTAATGAATAAAACTGCAGGTGGACCGGTAGCAAGTGGAATAGATTTAAGAAGGGTCTTGGGATATGCTGAAATGGTTTTTGTAGTGTTCTAGTGATGGATTTTACTTAGGTCTGATCTTGATTTGGTAAATACGTAATTACTATGCCCATTTATATACCCCTAACAGACTTTGTTTGGGTGTGTGTGTGTCTATGTGTCTTTGTTTCAGAGAGAGAGAGAGAGAGAGAGAGAGAGAGAGAGAAAGATGTTTTTTGTTATTTCAGGAAGGAAAATGTCTAATCTAAGCAAATCATTGTTCGCTTTTTTTTAAATCGATTAATGGCTGAAGCCTTTCTCGGGGCTTTAAGGCCTCGTGGGAATCAATTCTGTTCCACATTAGTTATGTTATCGAGGTCTTGAATATGACTATGGTCTGTCTCTGTTGTTCTCTGGTTTCTGCCAAATTTTTCATTGCTTTTAAGTCGTTGATGTTGTTCTTCGTTATCTTCGATGAGGGTCTGTTTGGGACAAATCTCAGATAACTATATCATACCCTTTTATAGCTTTTCAGTGCTTGGCTTAGTGGCGAGGAGCGTGAGTAAATGGAAGTGAATCAGCATGGTAAGGATCATATCTTTTACCAGATGCAATTGTTGTCTAACTGGTCCAGGTGTACAGGCTGCCCAGGGCTGTTTACCCTAGTTCGGTTTCAGTGTTATCAAGTCAACTATCAAGCCTCGTTGTGCTAGTGTATGGCCTACGAGCTCACAGCTCTTCTGATACATCTCTCGCTTTCCCTCTATGGTTATGTTTCTGGGCTCCATTCTCACTAGCATTGGGATTGTGAATTAGCCTATACCATTTCTTTCAAGTCAAAATTTTGTAGTTAGAATTCTCCCCCGCCTCACCTCTAGCCCTGCTCCACGTCCCTCTTCCCACGTTTATATTCTGCTCCGCTCGGCTTTTCTTTTGGAAGTGGAGGAAACAACTGGCTCATTTCCTCCACCCTTTTGCAGTTCAACAGATAGACTAACGTCTATAGCAAATAGGGTAATAGCTTAAAAATCTCAAGAAATAGTAAAACATAATTTCTCTTTTCTACCACACTCATTATTAATTCTCCTTTCTGTCTGTCTTTGTCTTTGCTTCTTCATATATTAATTCTTGTTCCATTGTTTGGCAACATGCAGCTGTAGCAATTACCAGAATGCCAGATTATCAACCAATCCTAATCAATCATCATTACATGTGCACATAATTATCAACCTGTAGAGTGTAGCATGCAAGGGTTTACACTCACCTAATGAACAGCCGTGAGTGATACCAGACTATAACGAATATTCAGTACAACGACTTGCTGGTATAGTGCTACGCATTGGTATAGTAGTACACAAAGGTAAAGCATTTTATATTGGTGTAACACCACGTAATGGTATAGTAGTATACATTGGTACCGTATAACTGCACACGCGGTATTACAACATATACTGGTATAACCATAAACAATGGTACACTATAACTGTGCACATTAGGATGCCCCCAAAATTTGGAATAGCATTACACCTTGGTATAACAATACGCACTGATATAGTCATAAACAATGGTGTAGCCAAACACACAGTGGTATAACCATTCACACTGTTATAACGATACACACTGGTATAGTTCCATATACGCAGTAAAGGTTGGGAAACAGCACAAGAAAACCCGCACAACCACGACTATACAGCGACACTCTACAAGAGATCAGTTTTGGATTTCTCAGATAAGAAAAGAATGATATTAATAAAATGAATCTTTACATAACAAAAGCCGGACTGTAAAAATATATGACAAACGATTGCAATCTAGCTAACTCCCGAATATCTTAGGTATGTGATGTGTGTAGGGGCAGATGTAGACAAAATTATATGGCTTAAACAAATCATATTATGTGTTAACTATCTCCATTATTATTTGGCCGTTATGGGGAAAGAGTTACATTCGTGGTGACCCAGTTAACATTTCACTAGTATATATACCAACACAACACAATACTTCCCCCGTATTCCCTGCGTGTCGTAGAAGGCGACTAAAAGGGGCGGGAGCGGGGGGCTGGAAACCCTCCCC
>JAYMFT010119492.1:0-13296 GCA_038088735.1 Panulirus argus
CACCCATCTCTCACCATCCACTTTCAGCTTTACCCACATCAATCTGGAATTTACTTCCTTACACTCTATCACACGCTATATATATATATATATATTTATATATACAGGTTGAAGGCAGCCGTCATTGTTAAACTGCTAGTTATATATAAGGTGGCAAACAGGGTAGAGGAGAGAGAGGTTAGTGGCAGGAGACTGTGAGAGGCTGGAATCCGCTTGTCTACTTGACCTCCTAGTAGTCTCAACAGTGGATATCGTTATCAGAAAGAACATTCCTTCCCTTGTTTGATAGACAGATAGTGTTTTACATTTTCCTTTTGTTGGTCATCTCGACAAGAGAAAAATCAAAAGAAACCGTAGTAATGCCCACGAGTTACTGCGCCCTAATTGATAAGCTATGGTCGTCCTCCCGGATCAAGACCATAACTCATAAATCTGTTTAGGAGGTTTGGGGGAGTTATGACCTCCATTTATTACGGTCATAAAACCCTTAGATTAATTTTGTTTCTTGCCACCTCTTCTCTATCTGAGACAATGGGTGACAAAGAGCAAAAGGACCTAGTGATATAGAAAATGATCATTACATTGTAGGTGAGGTCTCTCGATCTTTATAGCGGATGAAAAGAACTTAGTCAACTTGACACCGTGTATTTATGGGAGGCAGTGCCCTAATTGAGTGTTTGTCAAGATAGCAGAAGCTAGTGGTGCGGAGCTATAGACAAAAGTACACAGGTAGCGAGTGTACATAAGATGCAGGTATAAGTTAATGTTTTTGCAACGTTCAACTTAACTAATGATTTTGTGAAAAAGAAATTGTCAGCGTTACCCTATTATGAGAAATTTCTTTAAGTTCATGTTTTGCTAAAAACTTGTGATATTAATGTAGTCTTTGGCAATATTTATATAGTTTAGGAGACTTTTATCGCAAATTTTGTAACTTACCAGATTAGTTGTATGTACAAAATCCCCTGTAAAGAGTGTGATCAGTATTATATTAGTCAAACTTGTACTGTTCCTGATATCAGGATTAAACAACACAAAAACAGTGTAGGATATGGCCAGCAATGTAATGCACTATTTGTCCACCTGAAAGACTTTGGTTATCAAACTGACTGGAGCAGGCTAAGGTCATCATATATAATAACTCAGATATTGATAGCAATGTTGTTGAATCGTCTGTTATCAAACACAGTACAGATGTTAATATGAATTAGAATGTTGATTTATGTAAGATATATAGCATTATATATGAAAAAATATGAATATGTTTCCCAGAACAGAGGTCAACCTGAGTGTGTGACTTGAGAGAGGTGAGGTCGTCGAGGGTGACATGCACCCTAATCCATTTACCTTCACCTACCCCGCCCAGTTGCGGCTGATAAATCATATTCTGGTTCTCTTCATTTGTATTCAGTCCAGACGACGTAATTACACGAAAGCGCTTGACACTTCGTATTTCCGTTTTAATATATTTCACCTATAAGAGGTATTAGAAAGAGAATTCTACTTCCGTATTTCTTGCGTGTCGTAAAAGGCGACTAAAGGGGCAGGAGTGGGGGGATGGGAACCCTCCCCTTCTTGTATTCAATTTCTAAAAGAGAGAACAGAAGGAGACAGGTGAGGAGTGCTCATCCTCCTCGGAGGCTCACATTGGTGTGTCTGAACATTTGTGGATGTAACCAAGATGAGAAAAGAGGAAATATAGGTGGTATCTTTGAGGAAAGAAACCTGGATGATCTGGCTCTGAGTGAAACGAAGCTTAAGGGTAAAGGGGAAGAATGGTTTGGAAAAGTCTTTGGAGTAAAGTCAGGTGTTGGTGAGAGGACCAGAGCTAAAGAAGAAGTAGCACTATTCCTGAAGCAGGAGTTTTGGGAGTGTGTGACAGACTGTAAGGAAGAAACTTCTAATTGATATGGGTAAAACTGAAAGTGGATGGCAAAAGATGAATGATTATTGGTACTCATGCAACTGGCCATGAAGACAGATAATTAGAGGCAAGTGTTTTAGGAGCAGCTGTGTGAGTGTGCCAGCAGTTTCTATATACGAGACCGGATTTTAGTGATAGGTAATGTAAATGCGAAGGTAAGTAATGTGGCAGTTTAGGCTATAATTGGGGCACATGGGGTATTCAGTGTTGCGAATGGAAACGGTGAAGTTGTGTGCTGAAAAAAGACTGGTGATTGGGAATTCCTGGTTTAAGAAAAAGGGATAAACACAAGTATACGTATGTGAGTAAGAGAGATGGTTAATGGGCTTATCAGATTACAGATTAATTGATATTTATATAAAAGAAAGACTTTTGTATGTAAATGTACTGAAAAGTGCAGCTGGTAGGACGTCTGATCACTATCTTATGGAAGCAAAGGTGAAAATTTGTAGAGGTTTTTCCAGAAAGAGGAAACAATGTCGAGAAGAGAGTGGTGAGAGTAAGTGAACTTGGGAAAGAGGCTTGTATGAAGAAATACCAGCAGAGACTGAGTGTAGAATGGCAAAAGGTGAAAATAAATGAAACAAGGGGAGTGGGTGAGGAATGGGAGGTATTTAGGGAAGCAGTGATGGCATGTGCAAGAAATGCATGTGACATACGAAAGGCTTGAGGTGGGCAGATTAGGAAGGATAGTGAGTGTTGTGATAAAGCAGTATAGTTGTTAGTGAAACAGGAAAGAGTGGGGTTTGGGCGGTACTTACAGGGAAGGAGTGCATATGATAGGGATATCTATTTGCGAAAGCAGCAAGAGGTCAAGAGGATGGTGCAAGAGTTGAAAATGAGGACATTGAGAGAGTATCATTAAACTTTAGGGAAACTAAAGAGATGCTTTGGAAGGAGGTAAATTATGTGTGAAAGACAAGAGAATAAATGGGAACATCGGTGAAGGGGGCAAAAGGGGAAGTTTTAACTGGCAGTGATGAAGTGACTAGGGGATAGTGTGAGCATTTTGAATCCTGTTAAATGTGTTTGATGATAGAGTGGCAGATGTAGGATGTTTTAGTCAGGATGGAATGCGAAGTGAGAGAGCATTGGAGATTGGTTCGGTGAAGAGGGATGAGGTGGTGAGAGCCTTACATAAAATGAAATGCGACAAGGCGGCTGAATTGGATGATAATGCAGTTGAATTTACTAAGCAAAGGGATGACTGTATCGTTGATTGGCTGGTAAGGATATTCACGTAGAAGAGGGAAATTGGGAAGAAGAAGCAGATGATGAAATGATGAAGTTTACGGATGAGGGATGTTCTCATGAAACAGTATACGGAGAGTTCATGGTTCAATATCTGTAGGTTAGAGTATGCGATCATGTGACATACACAGACAGAGCACAAAGGCTTACAGTATTCTAAACAGGAAATTCCCTTCCACGTTTACCTGTTGAGTAGATAGTGGAGAAAAGCGATGCTGGGAAGAACTCTGGAGACAAGAAAGACAACCATGGTGACACGTTTCATTGAAAAAAACAAGAAATTTCCAGAAATAGGAAAAGATCGGCGGTGGTGGTGGGCTAGGCTACTAGGAGTACAATCATGGTATTTATATACATACGCTTGATACAAGAGAAAGAGAAAAGTGGATGTTATCATCAAGTACTTTTGACTGTCAATAATGATACCGTCAGTAATGAGAGCAACACTGATTATCTTTTTTCCTATTTGTCCATCATCATTCTGTGTTAGAAAGAAGCTCGTTCTAAACACATGGCTGATATGGGAATCGTTGTAGCCTTTTAAACAGAGGAGAGAAGATCATTTAACCTCAGTTAGACTAACAGCAACTTGTCAGATAGCAAACCATCTGAGTTATTTAGTGCTGGTCTAGCATCGGAGGGTTCGAGTGTTCCTTCTCACTTGAAGCAAAATTCTATGCATATATCTTCAGCATTTACAGCTACAAGCATTGACGCAAGATTAGTCTACAGTTGGAATGGATTAAGGAAAGCAGAAAGTAATCTGCATTGTTCAGAAAATATATCAAGCACGTTGTTAGTTACATCAAGTATAACCACATGAAAAGTTTTCCATAAATGTACTCTAATTCTGGGATGATTCTTTCTTCGAAGTCATAACTTCGTTGCATATATGATTTAGAAACTTGGAATGATATGTTCTCCAGATACATATAATACATATATGTTTTCTAATCAATCTTAGATTCAATCATTGGTATTGTAAGATATGATTTGGTCTTCCAGACGTTTGGGTCCCATTTGGCTAAACTTCATTTGGAAGTGTTTAATCTTGTAACTAAAAACAAGTGTAGATTAGAAACTAATTTCAGGAGATATTCATAGCTCAGGTGGGCCATCTACGTATAGACGGGTGTCAAGGATCCCACCCCACCTTCACTGCTACGGGAGCTGTCACTTTCGCCTTCTGCATCGTCTGTTTTTCGCTGGACCAGCCTCCTCGCTGTCAGAAATCATTCATGTACTTCCTCACCTGAACTTCCTCTGTCTGAAACTCAACAGGCCTCCCCCTCTTCACTATCAAATTTCAGAACTCGTGCCTACTGCAGTGCAAAAATACCCGTGTTCGCCTCATGGAATTTGTGTTTCCCAACACCGACCAGATTTCCTCCCATATTCCGTGTTCCCCTTCCCCCTTCAGCACCTCTGACTATGTACATCTTTTCCAACAATTTGATTTCGTGCCACTACGAGCAGTATTCTTCACATTCACTCACTGAAATCCTCTTTGCAGTGGATTCCAGTGCGGACTACAAAGTTTTAGGCCGGCTCTACTCGCAGAGATTCAGGTGGAATCGAGGTCCTGTCTTTTTCCTTCCTCAGTCGTCTGAAGCAATAAACTAAATACGAACATGATTTTCTGATCGTTACAACCACTCCGCGAACAACCTCAGTCTCTTTCTTGCCTCTAAATCCCTTCGTTATAGATACATTATTTTTGTACCTTAGGATCTTCCACTTATATCCTAACTTTTCAACCTAGGCCCATCCACCCATAATCCTCACTGTGAAAGTCTGCTTTGGTACTTTATGATGGAGTGGCGGCCTTCCTTGTGCAGCTTTCATACCTACTCAACTTAGGATCAGCATTGACTAGCCGGCCAAGATGCCAAGGACCTTGTTGACCATATAACGAAGTTAATCTTGGTTGGGATGGATTTCGACGTCCAAAATTCTACGTAGCAGTTCTCCTCTTCCTCATGATTTGGTTGTTTTTTGTTTTGATGCTTGTCGATTCAAGGACAAAGCATATCAACCCATGAGGCACTTCCTTTATCTTGATTCTTATCCATCTTCATTTCTTCTCAGAATCATTGCAGAGTTGTGATTCGTCTTCAATCAAGCTCTCAAAGAAAATAAAGTGCGTTGAGGTGACATCCTCAGTTGAGTTTTTCTGCCCCTAACCGAGGACATGTCCAGTAAAGTTTGCGATTCATTTCTTTTTTAAATTACCGGTCTTTGCCTTGTTTTCCAAACGACAAAGCTACTCCTTCCGGCACCTTATTCCAACTCTACCATTTGAGCTCGTCAAACAATTGTCTTTCGCGGGAGAAGGTCCACTAGCGATGTCACCTCTCTGATTCAGCTGTGGAACTCCTTGCTTCAGAAGTTTGTTTAATATATTATAATGTCCCTCGGCAAGTCTCTGCTTTGCTGAGATCTATCCCTTTGTCATTCCGATCAATTTCCTTTGTATTTGCTCCTTCGCGGTGCTCACTGATGGGGCCATTTCCCTCTTTGATCCCGTTGACAGTGGTGTCCCTCAGGCTCTGTCCTGTCAACTGTGCTCTTTCTTCTCTTCACAAACGATGTTTTTCGTTAATCTTTAATGCTGACGATTCTGATCTATATCTTGCATATATTTTCTTTCCCTTTCCGCTCGGATAGTCATTCGTTTTCTTGTAGTGAACATAAATGTTCTTTTCATTCGAATACGTCCAACATCTCCAAGTGGGGAAGCAGAAACCTTATTTTAGTCAACAGTGCAAAACTGTCATATTTACGTATACCTCTTTCTTGATTATGCCTTTCCTACTCTGAAATTTCAAATCGCAACAAGCTAGCACTGTCACAATATAAACATTTCTGGGGTGACCATATCTTCCATTCTATCGTGAATACCCCAAACGATGAACATTACAAAATATGCTTCCCTAAATCTGAAAGTATTTGCAGACATGCCGCAATTTTCCTTCATGTGAATGAATATTCCAAATCTATACGAGTTTCATTCTCTTCTGTGTCGAGTATTAATCATGCATCGGAAATAGCTCTTTTTCCATCTCTTTTATCCATGGTGGAATCGAAGACCATTCGCCCTAACAACTCTTGTGTTTTCACCCGTTGTCAATAATCCCTCTTCATTTGGCGTGATGATCTTATCTTTCTCTAATATACGTACCGTTGTTATATCTGCAACTGTTTTTATGGGACGCGCGCATGTGTTCCGTTCCCTAAGACCCGGACCAAAGGCAAATCGAATTCTTCTTGCTCCCTTTGTGTAAAAACGAGCCACACTACGACTAACCTTTCTAACCCTGGCTTCGTTTCTAGCACAGCTGTGATGTGAAAGTCTATTTTTTCACTTTATCTTTTGCTTTTTCTATAATTTTTTCCCCTTTTGGAATCAAGCCTACACACTCCTGACCTCTGTATCATCTCTCTTTATTCTCTTTACCTACTTTTTATGATAAAATTTCATCGTTTTCACTTTTTCATTCGTAATGGTTGAGACTGGGTCATGCTTTTAAGTCCGTACCGTGTCCATTACTATAGATCAAACTAGAATGGTGTACCATCAACTGTTTGTGTCGCCTGTGGTGTAATATAGATATGAGAGTGGAGTAGAAATGGATGGATATATTGTTTGGAAAATATGATATAAATCTGTTATACTACAAACCAAAGGGGGAATTTTCTTACTTCAAGTTAAAAGCCAGGTGGTTCCGGGTCAAACCTGTTGATAAAAGGCATAAATCAGGCAACATACAAACTAGAGATAGGGATGCTGTGGCATTTGATATTCTAGATAATGGGGAAACAACTGCATGAATTTACATTCTCAGATTAGGAGCATGTTTGACTTGTAGGTTAGAGTGTGTCTTTCAACGACGGATATACGACAAGTGGACGACGTAAGACAACTACGACTATGGGCCAAGCGATCCTCTTGTACCTGCCATATAAAGACGACTCAAAAAAAAGAAACATTTGGTAACGTTGTGGCAAGTCACAAGAGCAACCATCCTTTAAAGTCAGCTGTCATTACTATATATCCTCCATACACAACATTATAGTATTCTTTTATTTTAAGTCAGTTCTAAGGGTGGTAAAGCAGCGTAAAACAAATGTGAGAATCATATCTGTATAGTTTCTTCCTTCCAGTCTTCATCTAAGGCCAACCAACCAGACCAACGTCACATCTGATTGCTGGTTATAGTGCTTATGATCGTGTGTATCTGTCTCGCTGACACTTCCCACTTTACATTCACACTGTAATAACCTAAATAGCTTAGTTGAATTTAATATACACCGGTTAACACTGCATGTAGGCGGCATGATAAGATAATGTTACTCAAAAGGTACAAGGAATGAAAATAATTGTCTATGAAGAATAAAAAAAGATAACAATGCTATAACGTGGGGTATTGCTGCGTTGCTAGAATATTGAATTCTATCAACTGGGCTGCTGAAGGAATAACAATTGAGTCGTACTTTTGTTGACGTAGTAAAGAAACATTCAGTCCAGGCTGGCTAGGGTTATGAATAATGCTGAATGGATTACAAAAGAAAAAAGATGTTTCAAAGAAAAGCGAATTCATTCAAAGGATGTGAAAGAAAAATATCATCATAGTGAAAAACAAAAAAATTATACTGTGTGATAGTGTAAATTGTGGAGGATTACTGAATGTGGCTGGATGTTACAAGTTAGTTTTTAAAGGCTATACGTGTCTGCAGCAGAAGAATATTTAGCGAGAATTCAGTGCTTTTACCGGCCATTTAAGTGGTGTTAGCGCGTCAGTGTGTGTTGGTAAGTGGAGGCGATAGGCAGGAGTGGCAGGGGGGTTGATGTAACACTCGGGCAACACAAAAATGTCGAGCCTCACGGTACACAGGCTTAGCAATATTTCACTTACCACGGAGAGGAAGGTCGCTAACATTACACTACTCGGCCTACATAAACTACCGGAAAATTCAGAGTTTTCTGAAACTGCGCTGTTGATATTTAGCAGCACCTTCTGTAGAGATAATAAGAGTCAGAGGTGGTAATAACGAATATATCCGAGGAAGACTTGACTCCCCAAAAAAATACAAACAAAAAGTGCTGGGTGTCTGAATGCATTTGCCGTGAGAAGAAATTACCCTTTGACAATTCATGTGCCAGGAGTCGCTTGACGTGAGGGGACCTGATGTGTCTGCAGATGTGGAGGATAATCAGGTGGAAACATTACGTTGTGGAGGATGGTGTGAGTATGGCTGAAGGTATGGGATGGGAAGGAGAGTGTAGCGCTTGGAGAAGGCCATCAACTGCCAACACTGACTCCACAAGGATAGGGAAAAGGAGCGGCAGTACTGGTGCAGGGGATCAGTAGGAGGAAGGTCAGAAAAGGAGCACCACCGTCTTGGTAGGAGGACACACGTAAATGGTGGCCAGGACTGGATGGCACGGGTGGATGGTGTCCAGGCCTGGAGGGCACAGGTGGATGGTGGACATTACCGGAGGGCATAGGTGTATAGTGGCCAGGACTGGATGGCACAGGTGAATGGTGGACATTACCGGAGGGCATAGGTGGATGGTGGCCAGGACTGGAGGGTACAGGTGGATGGTGGCCAGGACTGGATGACACAGGTGGATGGTGGACATTACCGGAGGGCATAGGTGGATGGTGGCCAGGACTGGATGGCACAGGTGGATGGTGGCCAGGATTGGATGACACAGGTGGATGGTGGATATTACCGGAGGGCATGGATGGATAGTGGCCAGGACTAGAGGACACAGGTGGATGGTGGCCAGGACTGGATGACACAGGTGGATGGTGGACATTACCGGAGTGCATAGGTGGATGGTGGCCTGGACTGGATGGCACAGGTGGATGGTGGCCAGGACTGGATGACACAGGTGGATGGTGGACATTACCGAAGGGCATAGGTGGATGGTGGCCAGGACTGGGATATATGTGGACGCTGGGTCAGTCATGGTAGACATACGAGGGGTAGGTGAGTCATGGGAGACATGCGAATGGTAGTAGATCATTAAAGATATATGATTGGCATGTGTCGTAAGACCCATGTGGGTGGTAAGCATCATGAGATACGTGAATCACGCCCTTGACGATACATCAGTGGTTTGCGAGTCATGATACAAAACTTGTGTGGAGGTTCATACGTGGGTCCTGTAATGACATTGGAAGGTAGATGCATGGGGTGTATGAGTCAGGGAGGTATACGGGAAATATGTCTCATAGGAGATTCATGGAAATCATGGGAGGCACATGGGAGATGGACGAGCCATTAAAAGTACATGAAAGGTTTACGAGTAAAGACAGGGTCATGGGTGGTGTATGAATCATGGGAGGTACAAGGGAGATGTATGACTCATGGGAGGTACTTCGGAGGTTTATGAGTTTTGGGAGGTACATAGGAGGCACATGAAACACGGGAGCCATAAGGGAGTTTTATGATTCATAGGGAGGTATGAGATATGAAAGGTGCTGTACACTCAACAGTCTTATACCTCTGTAATCTGAAAAATTCGCTTCTGTCACGTCAGCATGATCCTGACATATATTCAAGATCCTACCTGGCTGACTAACCAGCAACAGTCACACACACTCTTAGGAAATTCAGCTGCAATTATATTAACCCCAGTTGCTTTGCCGCACTTCAGCTTACGACAGGCTTTCCCAACCTCTTTATTTTTTCACTGAACCACTTGCAGTAACTCATTTTGCATGCATCCATGCCCAGAGCATCCCGGATCTGCCTCTTTATAATGAAACACATTCAACAATCCTTCAAAATACTCACTCCATCAACTCCTTACCTCATATCTGCCTGTTGCTACTTCCGCTACTTTCCCATTTGTTCTCTTCATTGATGTTCCCTTTTTTTTGTTTTGTTTTTATCATAATGTAACCTTCTTTCAAAATATTTTGTTCGAAAAATATGAATCATGAGTACAAAATGCTTGGTAAACCCATACAAGAAGCTAAGGAAGCAAAAACCCTTGAAGTGATTGACAGGAATTATCTTAGATATGGTAAACAATGCTTAGCTGTATTCAGAAAAGGCAATAGGATGCTAGCTTTCATAGCTATGTGCTTGTTATACTCACCATTAAGGCACATTATGAGGGCATTACATTCGCTGGTTTATGTGTGTGTGTGTGTAGCAATAGGAGTACTATAGCAGTTTAAATAAAAGGGCATTCGTCCCTGTATCACATTGCTGTATCGATGAGGACTCTTGTTTAATTTTTTGCTTTCTCATGAAGTTAATGTATGCTTTATCTAAGGCCTTCGAAGGGTCACTATTGTTTTTGAGGTTAAAGGTCGAAGATTAGTTTAAAAGTCTGAATCCAGTACGTGATTCCCATGCTGGATCGTGTGTTGCTCTGACACCGCTACCAGGCTTAAGACTAATCGTTACCCACATCTAATACACCAATGGGTTGAGAAGATTAGTCCCGACAGCACCACTGTTTTCGCTGTTTATGAGGATCCTAGCTCTCATCTGTTCGATATGATACTCACATGATATACACTTTCATAGATTTATTGATTGCACTTGTGAGTTCCACCATTTATTTTCAGTTCTCGAAAAGAAATATTTAGAGTACCTGAGGAAGTTGCAAGAAGTTATAGTGGTCGACATCAAGACTAAGTTGCTTCCAACGAGTTTTGTTGGTGTGTGATTCGGATGTGACTCAGGCCAGACGGACGAGAAGAAGGTACGACATACATATTCCCAGTGTGTACCCTATCTTCTTTCTTCACGTCATTACGTATACGCCCATGAGTTTACATGTGAAAAACAGACAACGGGAGGCCTGATTGGCCCACAACTGTGTTGTTTGTTAACAAAATAAAGGTCTAAGATGACAAGAAATTGTAATTCCGCTCAGAAGTTTTTTAAGCTATCAACCGCTCCCCGATGCTGCACATTAGCCTTCTACTGTCCCCCTTACCACTGTCTTTTATAAAGTTTATTTCTGCAGTTTTTCTCAGAGTATACCTGAATTTATACAATAGTTGTCGAAAGGAATTCTGAAGGTATTTATAGTCTTAGCATTCACTACATCTGACTAAACAAACCTATGGGAAAAGAAGCTTTTTCCCACGTCCGTACTACATCTTTTAGCTTTGAGTTTTATTCCATCTGTCCTGGTAACCGTATTTTCTTGTATTTTGAAAAGATATACGTGATTTACGTTATCGAATTTGTTCAGAATTCTGAACACTTGGATTAAGTCGCTGCTAAGTCTACGTTTTTTTGAGGGAGAAGAGATCCAATCGTTTAAGCCTCTCTTCGTATGCCGGATTTCCAAGGGAAGGGATCAATTTTGTCGTGCGTTTGTACTTACTCTAATTTTCCCTCGTCTATTTTATAGTTTGGGGACCAAAACTTGACTGTATATTCAAGGCGTGGTCTTACTAGAGAATTGTAAAGTGTGGGAACTGTTTCTGGTGTCTTGTAATCTATGTTCCTGGCTATGAAACCTTACATTTGGTTGCCTTTTTTACTTGCTGCTTGACACTGTTTAACATACTTCACATTGTTGCTAATGACAACTCCTTTTCTTCATTTACTTTAGTTACTGAGTTTCCAAATAGTTTCCAGTCGTAACATATATTTTTGTGTACAAAGCGCATAACTTTACACTTGTCTACATTAAACAATTGCTTTGGTTTTCTAACTTTGTGGCTGTTGTACAGGGATGGTAATCAGGCAGGACTGAGAAGCGATCTGCTCTAATTCCAAATATATGTGATTAGTTTTATGACTAAGAACAGACAATATCATTTAATGGGTGAAGAGGTTTGAGTATGGGACAATGATTACTCGGAAAAGATTGCTAATGGTTTTGGATACGTTTCAATAGTTTATGAAGTCTAAAACTTCAAGTATCTACAGAAGTTGTCAAGAAAGGATAAATAACTTGCAGTCACAACAGAGATGTCGAGAGCACAATGGTGAGAGTTGGTGTGCGTTTCAGTGGTCCAAAATTTATTAGAATTAGTGCTAATTTGTCCAGCTGTGGCTACAAGCTAAGAATTATATAAACATTGCTGACGATGACTTACAGTATCATTTTGGGTGTACACCAATGTGTTGAGCTGCGTCTCAACGATATGAAACTGTCGGACAAAACTGCAAAGGACCACTATGGCCCGAACGTACTGGCATTACGAGTGGTAATATCCAACACGCATTGTGATCCTCCGCTGACTCTGTCTCATTACTCGTGATTTATATTTTGTAATGAATTTAATTTTGTCAATCCGTTTCATATCACAGAGTTTTCTTTATCCCCTCATATCATTTAATGCAACGCAGTAATTGGAAATCTCTATTCTATTGCTCTAAATGCAGTTTTCTTTTTAATCTCAGTTAATCATTTTTGACTGAGATTGTATCATCAGTTATTCAGAAATATTTGTTAAATTCAGGGAAACATTTCGGTGGAAGATTAGTAAAAATTGCTAATTAAATTGGTGATCTAGAAGGAAAATCCTTAAACAAGGTCATACTTTCTCTGCATCGATATATCTTCATTTCTTTTGCCATACTTGATCTTCATTTCTCGTTTTAGCGAGGTAGCTCTAGGGACAATCAAAGTTAGACCACATTCGCTCATATCCATTTTCTAGTTATCATGTGCAATGCACCGAAACCACACCACCCGAAATGTCTTTATATTTGATATTAAAACAATCACAATAAAACAGGAGACAATTTCAGATGATTACGAACAATAAATATTTCCTAGAAATTATACAAGAGAAAAGGAAGCATCTTATATTCTACTACAACTTTACTTTACGCAATTAATCTATTTCTCACTATAGATATGTTAGCAAGAGTGACAACGAACACATATAGCATTCACACAGACTTTCCTGGTGCTCCACAAAGTAACATGATGAAAAATGTAAAACAAATATATTGCTTTTACCAGTGAAGAGGGAAATCGTCTGGGAAAGCTGAAGTAGTAACTTGTCCTCTGTCAGAAACTCCAATTTAGTGTGTGCGTGTGTGTGTGTTTGTGTGGAGAGAGAGAGAGAGAGAAAGAGAGAGAGAGAGAGAGAGAGAGAGAGAGAGAGAGAGAGAGAGAGAGAGAG
>JAYMFT010119502.1:0-13295 GCA_038088735.1 Panulirus argus
CTAAAAGATCCCTTTACTGGGGCTTCAGCAGCTTTGAAGCTGCGATGCAATCAGAATCGGGAGAGTGATGGATTCCCTGAAAGCTAAAAGTTCGTCGGCAACCCTGTACTGCCTTTCGTTAACTGTGCGTCTGTTTCCATCTTAAAGTTGATCCTGGTTCCCTTTCTCTCCCGCACTTCCAGTGTTCTCATTTTCGATTCTTGTATCTTCCACATATTCCTTTATCAATGACTTTTTAAATATGCATTTCTTATTTTACTTACGGCCCTTCAAAATCCATGCAGTAATAGTACAATTCAGTTTGGATTCGGCTTTTAGGTTACATGAACCAACATTTCTCTCTCCATCCACAGATATGTTAAGTCATATTTGTGGTAAATTTCAGGATGAACATATTTACAGTCTCCTTTATTATTATTATTTGCTCTGTTATCCTTTTAGGGTGATTTTACCACATATTTTGGCGTGATTCCACCTACCGACAGATGAATGAAGATACAAAGGCATTCACTAATTAACGAAAAATACTTAATTAAGCGTGAAAATCAAGACAACATGAGGATGAGGAGAATATCGGGCGGCCATGATGAAAGCGTCAGCCACCTGCTGCCTCGACAGTAAATCCCTTCACCAGACCGGCACGAGTTGCCTCCACACTCCGCTCACACCAGCAGCCACACTTCGGCGACATCAGCAGCTACACTCCAGTTACACCAGCAACACCAATCTGGCTACACAAGAAGCTATACTCCGACCACACCAGCACCTACACTCTGGTCACACCAACAACCATACCCTAGATACGTCAACAGCCACACTTCGTCATTAAAAGCAGCCACACTCCAGCCACACCACCGGCTACACCCCGATCACACCAACAGCCACATTCCAGCAACAGCGCCGGCCACACTGTCCTGCCCATCACACAGTAATCAGGCAATGTTCACCCCACTGCCCAAACCACTTTTCTCACGAAACTTTCTGGAACCGAAACTTATTTCCTCTCTTTCTATCCCTCTGTTTTCCTCTTACAGTATTTCTCGACCCTTTCTCTTTTACATTCCTCTCCTCACTTTCCTTTTCTCTCCTGGATCATAATATCTGCAGAGCGGCGTCGCTCAGTCTGATTGACGCTAGATATGTTCCAATCTGCCTCGTGCAATGTTCCCTTGACAATGTTCTTCATAATTTTCTGAATAACTCAGGGCCTCTTCACAAGTATACAACAAGTAAATGAAGTTTAGGTACATTTCCCGTTCAGAATTACATCTCTGGAGACATGAAACTGCATTTCTGGAGATATAAAGCTGCGTCTCTGGAATGATCAGAACTTGGGACACAGAGAATGAAGATAATGCTTTGCCAAGCCGACAGATACCATTAGACGGGCTGAAGAATAAGTACCCGTCAACAGTGCGCCTGTCGGGCTGTGCGTAATGGCGACTTCACCCATAACAATCACACTGAACACGTAAGGTATATGTTACCAGTGGTGTGCAGTGTAAGAATGTGAGGTGGATCCAACAGGTCTGTGGGTATAAGCATGAAAGAAAGAATCATTAGCTGTAGAGGGCTTGTCAACACAAACCCAGGCCACTAACATACCCTCAGTCTGTCTCAGTCTTTAACGGTCAGAGAAGCTTACAACCAAAGACGTACTATTTTAGCCAAATACATACACACTTACAGTAAAAGACATACTTACAGACACAGACACATTCTTAAAGCCACAGACTTACACACGCACACACACACATACGCACACACACACACACACACACACACACACACATACACACACACACGCAGATATCGCTAGAGAAAGAAAAAGTGTCATGGGAGTGGAAAAGGGCATACCCATCTATAAGAAGGGAGGCGCTGAACTACTCATCAGTCTCCTTGATGACCACAGAATATCTGTTACAAAGTCCTCATAAACAGTGTGTATAAACGTATAGTATAGTAGATATGTACTCTTAAAAACATTCCTTATCGCAAATATTATACCATGCCAAAAGTGAGCTACATTACATTTGCAGCGTTGAATACAACCTAAGTTAGATATGTCATCTGAATCTCAGTCATGTTACTTAAAACCATAGGTAGGTTGTCTGAGATCGAATCGACCCAAGGCGACGCGTACTCTTCGCGGTTCACCCAGTTGTGCGCCCACCGTTCCAGTGTGACTCCACGGAGGCAGGACGGTGTGTTGTTGCTGCACGTTGTATTTATGTGAGAGTGGCGCACTGGGTATTTTCGACCCCTGACTGACTACACGTTACGTGTGCACAATCTCTTACTTATACTTTTCTTAATATTTTTCATCCGATGGAGAACCCTACTGCATGGATGCTGGAACGTCGATCTAGTCTAAGAATTGGAGTACAGCGCCTTTTCTTTTTTATTTCAATTCTCTACAATTTCAGTAAATTATATTTCTTTTATTTTATATTATTTGATTCTAACGAGAGATTCAGTGCCTTTATTTCCACATGTGTCAGCCTAAATACCTTCATTAAAGATCAATCAGACTACTGTGTTCCATACATGAATATTTCATTTGTGAATTTGTTTTCCTTCCTATTTTGGGGTCATTTCGATTCTTCGTTTACCTATTGAGTGAGAGAATCTAAGGATCACCTATTGCGGATTTTTGAATATATCAAGTTGGATATGAGCTATATCAAATACGCCATGTTAAATATGAATCATGTTAAATATACGATGCTGGATGTTAATTATGTTAGATATCGGTTACATGAAACAGTAATTATGTATGGCATATCTATGTCCTTCGCAGAAGTTCTGAGGCTGTACGACGCCCATACAAGAAGTCGTTTACCTCTGAAGCAGACGATTGTATTTCCGCTGTCCTGCGGCATCACAGCCTTGCTGTTTGTCAAGTGACTGATACGGCGTCACAGCCCTCCTGCTCGCCAATAGTGACTGATGAGACGTCACAGCGCTCCTGCTCGCCAATAGTGACTGATGAGACGTCACAGCGCTCCTGCTCGTCAACAGTGACTGACACGGCGTCACAGCGCTCCTGCTCGGCATTAGTGACTAAACAGGATAAAGCTGTAACTTTACCTCAATCTTTACGTCGAGCACTCCCACCCATTAGGGTTATAATAATACAGGCAGAGAAAAAGAAATCGCCTGGATATTCTATATTGATCCAGTCGAACCCCCAGGCACGATGGCACGACCCTAGATCATGAGAGTACAATTCCTGAACACAGCGTCACGATCCTCGAATACGAACGGTACGATCCCTGGGTATGATGGCCTGGCCTTCGTCCAGACCCTTAATACAGTAGGTTAAAGAACAGGCTGTTATTACCTACAGGTAGTGGCATCGTGCTCAACAGTAGTACTGTCGTGCTCAGGGGTGGTACCGTCGTGCTCAAGTGGTTGAGAGTGAGCATACCAACATGTGGAAACGCTTGGAATAGGACCGACCTCGGACACAGGAGTCAGACATGTGTCCATAGTAAGAAGGTATACAGGAACCCATTACTGAGGACCCACATACACTTCTAGGCACGTAAATGTTAACTTAGAAACAAAATCCATGATAACGAAGAGTGTGAGAAAATTCGGTTTGGCTTATGAAGCGAAGCAACAAAATATCTTGGCAGACCTGCCAAGTCACCCACACGGGGTAAGACTCACGCAATCAGCTGAGCTGTCCCGCCAATGGACATAAATTTCCTGCATCGTGACCACTCAGCGCTTACAAAACGAGCGCCGTCGTATTCGGCGTTGTCGATGGCGCTCTTCTCTTTTTAAAAATATTGATTAAGGTTCCTGCTTGCAGTCGGATTGCTTATAATGACTAATCATGTAGTTCCGTCAATATATGTAAACTTTCGTATTCTTAGCAACATTTCTAATACTCTTGAGGTAGCTCTTGCGACATTCACAAATATCTGTTGGCAAAAACGCACGTGGGCCGTCCTGCTGGCCTGATGTTCATGGTATTGTACGGCGACCTGTTATCAAATTAGTTCTTAGTGATTTGTGCCTGCTGCGCGCGCATCTCCAGTCATGTGTAAGTTTATTTGAAGATCACATGTAAGATATAACAAAGGGGCAGATTTTCGTCTACGCTTTCTGGTATCTTATCTTGCATCTGGCCGAAGACTGGCGCACGGTCTATTCTCCAAGGGATTTCCAGGGTCTTCCAACTTGGCATCTCTGGAAGGAGCACTTCCGTATCCATTAAGAGTCGGTTTAAATGGAAACATCGCATTAAGTATTTCGTGTTTTATGTTCTATATAATATCTATCGCATATACCGAATTTCAGTGGTACCGCTGGTCGATTCATTTGACGTCACCATAATGTTCATGTGACGTCACGTGGTGACGTCACAGGTAGATTAGCAGCAATGGCTGGCTGTCATGGTGGAGGCTTTATCCAATATCTGGAAGGGGATTAGGTGATGTGGTTAATTCCAATTTATACCAGGTTAGGTCGCGTTAGACTAGCTAGTTAATTAGGTTTGGTTCGAGTGGGTGAAAGAATATGAAAATGGCGTTCAAAACCCTTGCCGGAATAGGCTACCTCCTTCACGATGTCTGCAAACAAGCCACACACTATAGTGTGTGAGGCGGTGGATGGGGCTGTTCAAGCGTCTCCGGTGCTAACTAAGGCACCATAATTATCGCATTCATCATCACACACAATACTTTTGTTTGACCATGATTCTCTTCTCTCACAACGTGTCTGTTCTCTGCAACGCACAAAAACGCAAGTTTGTTTTATCTATTCTGTGTAAATCTGCAACTCCCGCCACGTCTATATCATCATCGTTAAAGAACTATATCTACTCGAACTCCTCGGGTCCGTCAGAGGCCCTACACTTTGGTATAAAGATAGGGAATCAAAAGCTCTTTTCGTCGTGGGTTCCGCCTTACAGATCAGCTGCGCGGCGATACGATCACCTCTCAGTCCTCGACAAGTCTCGCGCTCATGCAATATGAATATGGTGGCCAGTGATGTGTAATAGTATTCAAACGACTGTAATTACTTAACAAGACTAAGTTTACTGCAACAAAGGATTGTAACTTAATATACGCACATGCATGCAATATTTCAAAGCGCATTATGGTAAAGTGAGCAGCACCATTAATTACGCCTTTGATTACGGCAATCTGTGCCAGCTCGACAGTTCGACCTTTAAACACAACGGTACGAATACTGAATACGACGGATCGACCCTTGGGTACTGTGGCGGGACCTTTGACTTAACCCTTAGGACTCAGGTCAAATACCAGGCCATCATAAGTAAGGGCCGTACCTTCATGTCCTAGGGTCGCATAGTCGTGTTCTAGGGCCGTACCGTCGTGCTCAGGGGACTGATCTAGACCAGGCTTAATGCTTTCATACGATGAATTAATTCATATCAAAATGCTCAAATCTTTTACCACAGATGTAGTGAAGCTGGCTGATGACCAGCCATAACGATAATTGTTCAAAGTTGATATTTAAAAAACGCACTTGTTTACGGTTGGGTTGTTCATACATGACAATTATTCACTCGTGGTGACTGTGTACAACTGATCGTTGATTATGACAAGAGTTTGTTTTCGTATGACATTTATTTACGGTGGACTGCATTTTACGTAAAACATTTGTTTACTATGTAAGAATGTTGGAGATATACATTCATGTGCAGTGTGGAAATGATCGTAAAAATCAGACTGTTAAAGACTGGAGGACGATACCTTCACTCACACGTCTGCTGCACTTCCCTAGAGTAGACGTCATCTCCTGGTCCCTGCACCAGACGTCAGGATGCATCTCAGCAAGAGTGGCTGTGTCAGCAGTGTTATGGTTATGGGGCGAATGGTTGGTGCTGCGCTGTTCTTCCTGCTCTTCCCAGCCCTGGCCTCTCCCTCGGCCCTTCCTAGCCATGTCCTCTTCCTCTCTCACCCTCTTTCTAGCCCTTGCCTCTTCCTCCCTCTCCCTAGCCTTGGCCTCTCTCTTCCTCACGAATCAAATATAAAATTCAAGATTATGAATGATAGATAAAACCTTATTATTAGTATATGAGGAAAAAGGATTTGGAATGATTATCAGTAATGATATAAAATACGAAAAGCAGTTCCTAGTTACATACAATAAAGCCAATCGGATGTTAGGTATGCCATACCCAGATAAACAGAGTTTAAACGGAAGATATAACACTTATCCATTACGACATCCTGGTCACGCTTCATTTAAATACGCTGCTCATTTCTGGTCACGTAACTTGATCGAAGGTGACGTAAACGAGAACGAGTACAGAGAAGAGCAACTAAAGTAGTTCCGTCACTTATGAGGAAAGAGTGGGAGGCTTAGAATTATCATCTCCAAAAAAGCGCAGACCCCGAGGAGCTCTACGGATAATTTTCAAAATAGTATCTAAGTTTGACATCAAAAGAAAAATTTTCCATATTAGATAGAGATTAAACGACCAGAAATAACGTTATGAAGTTAAAAGGAAGATGGGGATGATTTAATAGTAACGTAGGCAAAAGTTTTTCAGCTGCAGAGATGTAGAATGTTAGAATTATCTACCAGCAGACGCTTTCAACGCAAAGACTATCAATCCTTTGAAATCAAGGGGAGGCAGATGCCTCAATATCTATTATAAGTAAATAGTCCTGCTTGAGGAATTATCAACGCAGCAGCTTTTTCTTTTTCAAAGTCTATCTCCAGTTTCTATTTAGATTAGGGATTTTTTTCCGTTCATATTTTTCTCCAAAATTTCCACGGCAGTATATTGTTTGCACACCACAGGCTTCTTTTCAGCATTTTTCTAGGCGGCAGTTGAGGGGAAGTGGGTGGGGAGGTGTCCTCTGTTTTACTACCCTGTTTCTTTCAAAATCAAGTTATGGTCGAAGATAACCCTGGCATGGACCACCAGGTCTCCTGGTATCTGCCCTCCTCACCGGCTCCGTGGCCCTGGCCTCTCCTTCCCGCTCCCTGGCCATAAAAATTCTCTTCTTGCTCCCTGGCCCTGGCTTCTCCCTACCCTCCACTAACCTCTCCCTCTCCCTCCACCTTATACCTAGCTTCTCTTCACCTGCCCACAACCTTAGGAGACCCTTTGTCAACAAAACCCTTGGCTACAACCCCAGGAGCACCCCTGCCTACACCCCAAGGGGCTCCCCCAAGCCCACAGCGCCAGCATCCACAGCCCCATAAGCCCGTATGCTAGCAGTCCTAGATCCCCTGCCCAGGATCACAGGAGCCCCTCTGTCAACAGCACCAGGAGTACCCCTACCCACAACCCTTGGAACCCCTCTGCCTGCAGGCCCAGGCCCCTGTCTATAACCCCAGGAGCACCACTGCCTATAGCCCAAGGATCCCCTCCCCCCGACCAGCGTCCAACACAGACAGGCAGCGGCAGGCTAAATGTCAGGGGTGAGCCGTCTTTCCGGTCCCATCCCGGCCGGCTGCCGCCTGACATGCCTACCCCCCTCCCTCCTCCTCCAGCACAACATGACGTGCCCAAGGTCACTCCCCCCTCCCCAGCACGACAATTGTCCACAGTCACTCCCCCTCCTCCCTAGCACGACACGACTTGCCTACAGCCATTTCCCTCCTTCCCCAACACGACACGTTATGCCCACGGTCACTCTCACCTCCCCTGCACGACATGACTTGCCCACAGCCACTCCCCGCCTCCACTAATACAACACGACGTCCTACAGCCCCCTACCCCAGCACGACGCCCCCCACACACCAACTGGCCTGACCTCTCCCACCCCCACAAGCATGTGGCTGCATGGGTGTGGCCAGGCACCTTAAGTAATGGCGTGTGTAATTACCTATTTGTTCGGTAAGGGAAGGGAGTTCTAAACTCTTGTGTGTGTTTGTGTGTGTGTGTGTGTGTGTGTGTGTGTGTGTGTGTGTGTGTGTGTGTGTGTGTGTGTGTGTGTGTGTGTGTGTGTGATTTCTATTTGCATGTTACGGGGAGAGAGTATTGCACTTCTCTTGTCCTGTACATAAGTGTGTGGGTAGGTGTGTGGGTGGATGTGTGTTTTATAACAACATTAAACATTTATGGTTTACCGACCTAATTACAGCTAAAGGCTGAACACATGCAGAAAAAATATGCAGAACAATAAATATGTAGCCTATAAAAGAGGGGTCTTTGGCAGACTTGTTCTACACACACAAAGGTGGTGGTTAATATCCAGTCTACCATCATTGATTTTCACAATGGTTGGGACTCGGGTTCTCTTGTAGCGGCCTGTATGAGCTCGAATGGGTTGGGTATGATACCCTAAACTCGGCGACGAAGGACCTTAAGAACAGGAGGTAACGGTGGCGAGAATGGTGCAGTAGCTTCATCCAAGACTGTTGGATGAGGTCCCAATGGTGGTTGTAAGGAGCTGGGAAGGTTTGTGAATTTGATGCCTATTGACTGGAGGTGTACGAGGCGTCGGGGATGATATGCGTGACTGCTGCTTGTGTGTAACGGGGAGAGAGTTCACACTCTTGTTGCCCCCGTCTCCCAACCTTGTATATATGCACCATGCCTTAACTCTTACGTACGTATGTATACACACGCATACACAATTATACCATACACAAACACCTAAGCCTAAGCCTGTTACCTAATCATCGACCGGCCCGAGGGTACGATAAACACCTGAGTTGGGTATTGGCCGACTGCCGCGCCCAGGATTCGAATCCATGCGGCCTCGGCCAGGCCTGTGCATGCGTCATGTTCAGGACGTTAACCACTACACCACAGTGGCTCGTGTGTGTGTGTGTGTGTGTGAAGACATCCCACAAAGTACATGAGAGATAGAACAAGAGGAGCAGCTATACCCGGCCGCCAGCCACCAGCTTGGAACGCTCCTCTTTAACAATACATTAATCTCCGCCGCATTAAATAGTTATCAGCAACTCAAAATGTTTTTTCCACTTGTGTTCCGGAGGTTTGGACAACAGAGGCGTATCCACGGGTTGTGCAGAACACCACAGCACACTGCCCGATATCACCGCACCAGAACCCCAGCCTTTCATCTTAACGCTGTGACCCTGACTCGAGATTCTTTGGCCCCTCCCTTACTCCGCTACCCGTCCCTCGCTTGGTGTGCCGTCCAATCCTTCATTAGTCTACTTCACGTTCCTCTCTTAGTGCGCCAACTGCTCCTCCCTTAGTGTGCCACCCTTCCCTCCCTTAGTGTGCCACCCGCCCATCCCTTAGTGTGCCAACCGCTCCTCCCTTAGTCTGCCACACTTCCCTCCCTTTGTGTGCCACCCGCCCCTCCACTCCAGGGTTGGTTATATTATAAGGTCAAAACACGGGGGAAGTTCGTGTCTTACGTTAACATGGTTAATTACATTTTCATAGTTTCGAATTTGCGGTGACATTAAAAAACAAAGCTGATTAAAAAGTTTTTTTGTCTGTTTATCTGTATTTTCGAAATCTGCGCATAATCTAATTATAAACCCCAAGGGATATCTTTTCAAGCACAGGCTCGCCTGCTGCTGTCGGCCATAATTAAAACCTTTTATGGCCTGGACCTGAGGATTCAGCGGATTAAGTGAGGCTCAGGTCACCTTCAACCCCCAACAGACGGTTCACTGAAGGAGGAATGCCTGGAGTATACCTGGAGTAGTCTTCAGAGGTCCTTAACTCACCGACTCACTGCTGCCACTGGAAATACTTGTTTAGGGTCTTCTCAATTCCTCCACTATGCATCTCCTAGTGTTCATGATGTCTGCAGGTAATGTGTTGAATAGTGTTGGGCCCCGGCCGTTCGCGATATTTTCTCGTTTTGTTTCTATTGGCACCTTTCGATTTCATGGATAACGTTTTACAGAGACTTCCATGCCTGTCTGTCGACAGGGAAATATCTTTTTAGTGTAGGTTTCGAACCACACTTTTCAGGATTTTCTAAGTGTAAATGATGATGTACCTCCCCGCCAGTCGTTCTCAGAAGTTCTTTTCCTTTACCATGTCAGTAAGGCCAATGAAAGACCTTTTCTAGGTCTACATTTTCGTCCGCCTAGTAAGGTGATGTTAGTACACAGCAGTGTTCTATTCGTGAGAGTATCATTTTCCTCTCTTGACTTGAAGGTCCGCAAGATCCATCCTACCATCTTTTTGGAAGTGGCAATTGTTGACTTGGTTTATTTGCTGAAGGTAAGCCAGTCAGACATTATCACACTGTCTTTTACATTGTTCAGTCGTGGTATGACGGAACCTGTGTCCGTCCGGTATTTTGACTTTCAGCATGTTGTTTCAGGTGGCCCAGTGGAAGACTTTTTATGTCAATTTGTAGTTCTTTGAGTCTTTTCAAGAGATTTTCATACTTATTCTAGTATCATCTGCAGAGGATATGAATCAGTGCGTCTTCGTGTTTGTGTCAATGTCAGATGTAAGAATGAGGAACAGAAGTGGTGTAAGTACATTTACGTGGGGGCCAAAGGTTTTATACCCTGGAGGCAATAGAAAAAACCTGATTTACAACAACGTGAATAGTCCTTGGACATGGGCGTTCATGGTATTTTCTCTATTTGTTCCTATGACACTTTTTGATATCAGGGATAATCTCTTACTGAGTCTTCCAAGCCAATTAGTTAAAAAGTTGTAAGTCCGTCTTCCAGTTTTACTGGCTA
Organism: Panulirus argus; assembly: GCA_038088735.1. NCBI lineage: Eukaryota > Metazoa > Arthropoda > Malacostraca > Decapoda > Palinuridae > Panulirus > Panulirus argus. The sequence goes on from JAYMFT010119502.1 coordinate 10,633, forward strand.
TCCCTATCTTAAGCCCCTTATGAGCTATGACGCCATGGTCACGCATATTGAAGGTTTATGCATATGTGTATTACATGTGCATTTCGTTTGTTTTCCACTGCCTCTTCAATTCTATCATAATGGTCAAATAACTGAGAGAGGCAAGATCTTCCCACCAGGTTGTTCTGGGTTGTGTAGATAGGATATTAAGATTCCATAAATCTGATCAATTTACATCTCAGGACATTCTTATATATATATACTAATGGTGAGTGTTGTCAGTACTAATATTAGTCGGTAGTTCTCTGAAATTATAAATATATATATATATATATATATATATATATATATATATATATATATATATTGTTGTGTATGTAAACGTACCTGTGTATATCAGAGTCAAAAAGTGACAGGAGACAGATAAAACCTGTCACTGCTGAAAGATAATGAAACAAAAGAAAAAATCTAATTATGTATCAAATATCTTTTTAGGCAAATTTGTTTGATATCAATGTGCTGAATAGACTCTCTGATATTATATTTCAGGGCCCATTTTTCTTAAAGAGCCCTGGGCCATCAGGTACTCGACCTAATGATCCTTTCGCGAGCTTCAGTCTACCCTGACCAGGCTATGGCACAACACGGGCGGCAACTTTACTGAGATGGATGGGCTGGAGACCCATCAGACCGCCCTTTGCCCAAATACGTTAATCAACATGAAGATAGGCAGGCCGAGTTCCCCATAGCTCTCTCCATCTTACTAACCTCGCATGCCCCCTCACTTCTCTCCCCATTTCCTTGCTTCTCGTCCCTGAAAATGGATCCCTTATTCATTAAAGAGTGACTTTAACACTAGGTGTTGTAATGGGCTGGAGGGTAAGCAAGCATACCACTCATTCTTATAGGTTGGAAGGGAAGAAAATGTTAACCACCAGCAGTTAAGGTTATGCAAGGATATTAGTCCGTAATGAAACAACGGGCAGCATAAGCTTATAAATAATATAGTTTCTAACATCTAAAATAATAGCAAGTCAAGCTGAACTGCTGAGAGAAACATCACTAAATAAATCAAAGTCATGGATTCCAGTTAATCCCTTGAACACGACAGTACGACCCTTGATTATGATGGTCTACCTTTAACTTAATTCGGAGTAATAAAGTCTGACGAACTTACCCTCAGCGAACAAAAAAAGGCAACAGTTGCATCTTCCAAAAAGATGGTAGAATGGATCTTGCTGACTTTCAAAACAAAGGCGGAAAAGCCAGCGATGACGTTCTTCAAGGTACTAATACCCTCACGAACAGAGTCCTACTATATACTGACACTCTACAAGGAAGGTTGACTTGTAGAATTCCAAAGTATTCGAAGATCTTTCACAGCACATACTGACGCGGGAAAGGAAGCGAATAACTGGGAATAACTGAACTCAGTGAGGCTGTACTCTCTAGATTGCAGATGGAAGAGGTATATCATCATTTGCTCCTGGAAAATCTTAAAAGGCATGATCCCCAACCTACACTAAAAAATAATTCCCTATTGGTACAGGAGGCATGGATGACTAGATGCTACCCCAAAATCAAAAGGCTCTATAAAGCACAAAAATTATATAACAAGTTGAACATTCAGGGCCCAAGACCATTCAACACATTACCTGTAGCCATCAGAAATACTATGGTATACAAAGTGGAGAAATTCATGATTGACTGCTGTGGTTACGTAGGCTTGCAGGCCGTGGCTTCCAACTGAACAGCCCAAGCTGCAGGGGTAGAAATTAGAGCATGCTGTGCCGACATACTTAAATGTTATAAGATAAACAATAAACTAAATGAATAAACTAAACGCAGAAAAACTGTGTTTGACGACAAGACTGAATTTTTCTAATCTCATGCTCTGAGATAATGGTGGTGAAAAGGTGTGTAGTTCGCAAGGGGATCTATGAGTACAGTGAGTTATGCCTTCAAGAAGCACGACACTACCCTCACGCGACAGACAATTGTTAAATCTACAAAGATACTACGCCGAAACACTAATTATCAAGGAACAACAACCTAAAATCTACAACCAGAACACAGACCAAGACAGGATACTATAACTACATGCTCTTGCACCACGCAACAGCCAATGAGCAGGCAGAGCTATATGCACGTCCGCCTACAGGTATTACACAGCCTTATCCTCCTACCCACAATCATTCCCACCTGTTCCAGTGGCTACTCCTCATGTTTCTGATGATGACTGGATGGATTCAAATCGAAACTCCGATACAACCCCTGGAAGTGTCTTACACAACCTCCCCAGCCATGTAAAAAGAGATACTAGAAAACGTTAATGAACCAGAAATAATCTGATACGAAAACAAAAATTATCTGGTCATTTTTAACTGAGAATATTCTCAAGGACCATCGCTATCAACACACACACACACACACACACACATATATTTTCTTTTTTTTATGTTGAAAGCTCCAGTCACGGACAAAAGTCCACATCAAGGCCGGGCCCTAACTGAAATATAATAGAGAGAATTGAGAAAGTGGGAAAAAAAGACAAGGAAAGCATTTACAAATTTTTGAGAAAGCGAAAAACATGTCTCTTGAAATGAACCAGGTCATAGTTATTGGGAAAGACATGAGAAGGTAGAGAGCTCCAGAGCTTCGACGTGTAGGGAAAGAAGCAGTTA
>JAYMFT010119513.1:0-13295 GCA_038088735.1 Panulirus argus
TATATATATATATATATATAGAGAGAGAGAGAGAGAGAGAGAGAGAGAGAGAGAGAGAGAGAGAGAGAGAGAGATAATATATACGAAGCTGCAGTGTAAAATGATACTTGTAAGACCTCACAGTCAGGGACAGTGACATCACTTACTAGGTGATAAAAAATCAGTGGCCCAAATGATAAACGATAAAGGTGTGACCGGTTGTGGCCATACTCGGCATACTGTGGCACCGGCCCAACGTGGTGATGAACGTATGGTTCTGGTTCAACATAACATAATGGTAATTAACTGTATTACCGGCCCATTATAACACTGATGATTAATGACTGCTGTCCCCTCCCCATAATATGATAGATGACTATGACTGCAGCCCACCATAACAGTGGTGATGGCTGAGGCCCACTATAACTGGCGATGACCGTGTGACGCTCAAGTGCTGCTGACTTTTCAATACAGAAGTAGGCGAACTTGTTGTATCGTAGTTCCATCTGTCAACCATATTCCACCGGTTAGTCAGTTGCAACTATACACCTATAAGGATCATCATCAAAAGTCAGCCATGGTGTAGCTGTAGACGACTTGTGAATATAGTTGACGTTAACATTTATTTGGACTGCGATGCAAAAATAAATCTATAAGGAAAAACAGATCATCAAAACCAATCAGTCAGTAACTGTAAATGTGTCCAAGAGTGTGCAGGATTGGCAGTTAAGTCTCTAGTTAATGAAGACAGTGTGTGTATACCTGTAAATTATGATGGCCTCAGAGGTGTTTGCACTGAACGAGATAATATCCCCATAACTGTATATTTGTAATTTTGTTGAGTTTGGAGGGCAGTTGTAAAGAAAAATGATAGAGATTATGTTTGTTCACTTGTTGAGTTAGAAGCAGTTAGTGAGATATATTAATAAGCCGGGCGATATATATATATATATATATATATATATATATATATATATATATATGACAGTACCCGAATAAAGAGCAATGCTTATCCAGGAAGTAAATGCATAACTAAACCTGTAAATAACTTTACGAATGAAGACCTGGGATTTAATAGAAAGTTTCAAGTTCAGGTTAGATAGCTACCTGAGTGAGAGTGGGGTGTGTGAGGGGCACATACATGACATGGGCCTACAGTAGTGCAGTTTCCTTCCATTCCTATGCTGTTTGTGTTAATGAGGGTTATGCCCGGTCAGGGAAGGTGTCTCTGCATACGTTCAGTAGGATCTGATCTCTAGGTTTAAGCAGTACCTATGTATCCGCTGACTGATAGTATTTCCTAATCGCAGGTCAGCCAAAGAGTATAAGCCAGAGGCGTAGGACTGTGTTAGTAAATAAGTGAAAGTTTTTATACATAATAATGATATGTTAGGGAGGTGGTGTCAGTCCTGCTGCACAAACAGTTCAAACTAAGATTAAATGAAGAATTATTATTAGGAAGTACTTCACTTTATTACTGTTAAGTTATAAAACAAATAAGTATAATACTTTTCAGAATGCGGAGGCACGACTCTAGAGGAAAACATTACCGTTATAATTGAGTCGCACCGTAGTTCTTAAGGGTTAAGTTAGAATGTGCGGGGTGGTACAACATACGTTAGATTAGGTTAGTGATGAGTTAGTGTGGCAAGGAGTAGAATAACTAGGGCCGTCCTGCTTTTAACAGTTAGAATGGCAACAGTGTCGTTAAGTTGGTGTGGGTAGGGGCGTGGAGGTAAAATGAATTGAGCCGTCCAGTAATTAATGTTCGAGCTGCAACATTAAGTTAGTGGGTGTGTGTGGGGGGGTGTGAGGTTAGAATAATTTGAGTCACCTAGTTATCAGTTGTTGGAGCGACAACATTATTTTTGTTAAGTTTGGGTGAGTGGGAGTAGAATAACTAGGGCCATCCAGTTATCACTGTTGGAGTGGCAACGTTATTGTTGAGTTAGTGTAAGTGGGAGTAGAATAACTAAGGCCATCCAGTTATCACTATCGGAATGGCAACATTATTGTTAAGTTAGTGTGAGTGGGAGTAGAATAACTAGGGCCATCCAGTTATCACTATTGGAGTGGCAACATTATTGTTAAGTTAGTGTGAGTGGGAGTAGAATAACTAGGGCCATCCAGTTATCACTATTGAAGTGGCAACATTATTGTAAAGTTAGTGTGAGTGGGAGTAGAATAACTTAAGCCATCCAATTATCACTATTGGAGTGGCAACATTATTGTAAAGTTTGTGTGAGTGAGAGTAGAATAACTAGGGCCATCCAGTTATAACTGTTGGAGCGGCAGCATTATTGTTAAGTTACTGTGTTTGGGGGTAGAATAACCAGGGCCATCCAGATGAGTTATCAGTGTTGGAGCGGCAACACTATTGTTAAGTTAGTGTGGGTGGGGGTGTGGGGGTAGAATAACTAGGGCCATCCAGTTATCAGCTGTTGGAGCGGCAACATTATTGGAACACCAGACAGTGTCAGAGGTGTTTACGTCCAGCTGCTTGGGGCCCGGGCTGCTACTGCTGCTTTACTTCTCCTGTTATTTTAGGGTTGAGTGTAGGCGTGTGGCCACGGCTGTTGGGATAATGACCATGGGAGACCACGCCCCTAATGCACCCGTGGCTTCACTAGTGTTTCCGGTCTTAATTCGTCCAATATTGGCGCAGGTGAGTTTGGAGTCCAGGCTGCCCTGGCTACCCTTCGCCTACTCTAAAAACTTCGAAAGTTTATGACTTGAGCTTTTTTCACTGATTGTAAGTCTCAGGTGGAGTGGTGAGTAAAAACACGATTCAATGTCTCCTGCAGAACAAGTGTCCTGGAGGTTGTCTGGTCTCATATAATGTTCATATGATATTTGATAACCTTGGTGGACTGATCCCAACACTTCCTCGTTTTTCTTGCTGTTGCACCACACCTGCAGCACACCTGTGTCTGGGGACACCCACCACCATCACTTCCTGAACGTGTGTGTGGCTGCTTGAGGCCATAGATCTATGGGGTAAACCTATCTTGCCTTTCCATTTTGCTTAAAGATTACCTGTTTGTTAATTTTTTTTTTGCCAAATTTAATTCCTTCCAGTTATGCCTGATGATATATAAATTTGATCAGAAGTAACTGTACATATCATAAAAACAGATCAGTGTATATCGAAACATTGCCTGAGGGCTGCCATTTGATGCCATGTTTCAAGTACTATATGTGTAAGTTGAGAGCTGTTCGCCATAACCTGGCATCAAAATGTTACGATAGCTTATCACATCATCGTCAGGTTATGCAGGTATTACATTAGACCTTTTTGTGTCAGGTGATTTCACCTTTATATTCCAATGAGTTTTGGATTACCCTCCTTATGCTGTTTTGTGATATACGAGATAGAGTATATTGTGCTAGAAATGAAGAGAATTTTGTGAAATTCCAGTTCAGTTACACATCAAAACTAACTTGAATAATCACTGATTTTCTTGTGCAGTGATTAATTACTGGATAGCCATGTTCTGCAGAGTATCACAGAAATAACTGGTGTAGTTGGAAGAAACATGTGCATGAGCACCTTACCCCAACTAGAAGCGATTTGGATTGGCAGCACGTGATCTAGAGATTTTTTCAAGTGCTTTTAGTTCTATAAAGTATAATCAGGATTTGCTTCCATATTTAATTTTAGATTAGGTTTTGTTAGTTTATAAAGGAATATCTTGACTGTGCTATTGTACTTTACCATCTCATGCCATGCAAAATTGGTGGAATAATTTTTTTTTCCTGAACCCAAAATAATGAATGCATGATAGTAGGGAAGGTGATAATGATTAGAGGAAATGGGTTTAAGTAACTTAAAAGTTGTAGACGTCAATAAAACTTATATAAATCCCACCTAACTTACCCTGACAACTGATACATACCATTGTTAATGTGGAGTGTTGCTGGGGACTATTTAGAATGACTGTTGGGAGGTTGGATGGCATTATCTTGGCTGAAATCAATGACTGTATCTGGTATGTCTAACAGTAGTATTGAATATTAACCCTTTTATTACACCAGTCCTTACATTTGCTGCACACTTGAGATATTTTCAAGTACTTGTACAGGTACGCTACCGATTTTCCGTCAGCTGATGGTCTGGCACCTCTTTTAGTCCGGACAAAATGACTAGGTGGAACTTGAAATTGTCGCTGCCGCCAGACTAGTTTACTGGGCGGCCGTAGATGGCATTGTGTATAGCGTGTGCTCTCTTGGATTGTTTACACTGCACTTGTTAGTAGTGATGCCTCGATTTTGTAAGATTCTCAGTTTATTTTGCTTAAATTTAACCCTAGCTATGACTTGTGAAACAGATGCGAGAGTCAGTGGTGGTGTCAAATGTAAACACCAGTCCCTGTCAATCCAACAGAAAGTTAAACTGTTGAAGAAACTGGACCACGGTGTTTCGGTGCTTAAGCTGTGGGACATCTATGGTATTTGTTCATCAACTGTTTATGATATAAAAAAAAGAATACTGAAATTCTCTGCAGACAGTGATTCCAAGAAGCAAATGAGCTTTTGGAAAACTATGATAGATGGTAAGCGTTCTGAGCACAATCGAGTGATGATGGAAAGGTGTCATTTAATTAATTGATTTACATTTACTATTTGTTTAATTTAAGTTTCTAGCAGTTCATGGTGCTTTAGAGACACGGGAGACGTATAATTAGTGGGTTGGAGGTGCGTTGATGAATTATTATTACTTAACCATGGTTGGTTTGGCAAAACAGTTAAACCGGCAAGGCTTTGGAACCAAGGGTGCCGGAAAATCGGTGGTGTACTTGCATACTACAAGTTATGTCCATAAGTTTGTCATTACTGGTGTTATTAACCAAAATGTAAAGTGCTACCAGACTCTATCTGCCTGTGGTTTTGCCACAAGTGAAAAGTCACCTTTGTTAATTTTACAATAAAAGTATAATACTATTAAAGAGCTCACTTAAAGGGAATCCATCCTTTCCCTGCTACTGATTGTAGCACCACCATAGTGTGACAAGAACTCCTAGAGATGGGGTTCTGGGGTAATGATGATAAGAGCATAGTTTTTGAATAAAGTTGTACATAATTCTGCCTGGTGACACATTGTTTTATGTGTGCTGTGCACTATTTAACTCAAGCTGCTCCACTGCTAGACACATGATATTCTAGGAGTACTTTCACTTATATGGAGTGAGATATTTGGTATTTGTTGTCACAAACATGTGATGAAGGTTTTCATCTCTAATATTTTTTGTCTTGTAAGAGTGCTACAGCTTAAAGAATTAGGTGCTACTATAGTATGCGGTCTACCACGGTATCAAACACTATAGCATGCAGTCTTCCTCATTTACTACTATAGTATGCGGTCTACAAGGGTTATCAAACACTATAGCATACAATCTACCTTATTAACAAAATATTTATATATTTAGATAGCAGAAAGATAAAAATAAAAACTAACCTAACCTAACCTAACCTAACCTAACCTAACCTAACCTGACCTAACCAACCTAACCTAACCTAACCTAACCTAACCTACAGTTCACTTATGGTAGACTGCAGGTGGGCGGCACGAGAGGTGAGGTGAGGTCACGGTAGAATTCATACCATGGTAGACCACATACTATAGTAGTACCAAGAATTATTATGTAACTTGTGGATACAGATCTCGTGCATGCTTTTTTGACTTGTCTGCATTAATTTATGGAGAAAAATTTGGTTGTAATGTTTAGTAACGATGCCTGAGATGCCATTACAAGCACCAATGGGTTTGAATTTTTTTCCTTGAGATAGAGGAGGCTGATTCAAGAACTATTAACTTATATGCCCCAGCTGCAGTGAACTGGAAAAAATAACGGGCATATACCTCCCAGATAAATCTCTTCTCCCGTGGAAAGTTGAGAGAGATTTTCATAAGTTGTATTCATTTCTACATTTTCACCTACTTTTACCTTCTTGAATATACCACATATTCCCTGATCATCTTAGCCTAATCTGCCTCTTACATGCTATCATAGGATGTAAAAAAAAGATAATTGTACACTAGTAGTTTTGATTTACATCATTATTTCTGGCCAGACATATATCAAACTGGTATCAAGAGACTCAAAAGTCTACAATTTATCTGTTTGTTTAGATAAGACATTGAAAAATTCTTACTGCTAGAATATTAATTTTTTTATGGAGTGGGCATGGCTTTGAAGCAGAGAAAATAGTGGGGTAAAGGTATATAAATTGCATGAGTATAAATCACAATGCAAACCTTACTTAGGTTATATCTAATCTGAATTAAGTCAACTTAGCCTAACCTATCCTACCCTTTCCTACCCATGAATAATGTAGCCAAGCTTAACACTGTATCATCTAACCAGATGTAACGAAACTCATGCCAGTCTAATCTAACATGCTTTAGGATTATGAGCTAAAACAAACCTATCATTATCCTAACAGTAATCTAAGGTATTCATTAAAACTTACCTTAATTTGAAGAATGAAACTGCAGCCATTTGCTGAACTTCGCTTTTTTCATTTTAGCAAATTATTAAAAAAATAAAAATTTTCCACAAATTTCCACCTTCATGTGGATAAGCTATCTAATGCTCACGTGACAATATTCAGAAGTGGGAAATGTTGGTTTTAAAGTATGAAAAACTATTCCTTTGCTAGAGGTGAAGCTCAATGAACATTTTCTTTTCTCAACTGGTTCCTTCTTTTCTATCTTCAAATAAAACATTTTTTGGGCTTATACAGTGAGACCCCCCAAAACTGCATGATGCCTAAGGCTTAGGTGGTCTGCTGTGTGGCTGTGGAGGTTCTGTAATTGAGCATTAGCCAGCCTTATTTATTATGGTGGCTGATAAGGGTGTAATTTTGGGGAATTCACCCTATTTAGGAGGTCAGTTGTTACTTTATTCTCTGTGTGAGCAGTTGCTCCTTGTATTGGAGTAAGAATGGGAGCAGGTAGAATGTAAGGGAAGAATAGCGACAAGATGGAAATTAAGACTGAGTGCAGGTTACTAGTGAAATGTGTTATGTTGTATGGTGTCAGTGTTTGGAAGTTGTTCTGCATAAGCTACAGTGCTTTTTAATAAGAAAAGTTATATGTAATGTGAATAGATGGAGAGAGTATTTTAGTTCTAAACTATAAATGTGGAAGGGGCTCATAATTTTGCTTTAGTTTATTCATCTGTGCACCCATACAACTTGGAATAAGCTTCTGTTTGTTATTATCTCTTAAACCAGTTTGCAAGTACCAGCTAAGTTTTCTAGGATGTAATACTGTGTCAAGAATAAATTCTTCCAGTTTTATTAAAGAGGCTGGTATAATTTGTCCATTTTTATCATAATCATTATTTATATGCATAATTTTGTGTTTTTTAAGTTTGCTGTTTGACATATGGTACACCCTGAGACAAATACCAGGGACATATGGACTGAGATGTGACATTGCTTTGTGGTGTAAGTGCAAATTTAGTGTCGATACAGATGAAGATATAACATATTTGGCTAATGTCATGAGTGAATAATGAAAAATCTTTACAGGTGGAGCGTGAGAATGTTGCATCAAGTCAGACACTCCGTGCTGCGTTGAGTAAGGTTGAGACGGCTCATCCAGGGTTTACCTATGAGTTGGTCATGGGTCTCGTTCGCAAAGCTGACCTTACAGTTAATATGAATGAATCCATCCTTAGGCTTCAAGGTTCTGTAAATGAATCTGAATGTACGTACAATAAAGCTTTAGTGACGGTAACTTGACAAATAGCTCATATGGCAGTCTTTATCCTATTTTTTTTAAGCGTTATGTATTTCCTTGTGATTTTTATGTAATAAAGGACTGAGTGAAAACTAGGTCTGGGTTGCAGTACAGTTGTGAATGCAAATGGATTAAGAACATGCTCAACAAAACAGCATTATATAGGATGATATTATTGAAGAATATGATGTATGTTTTAGAGTGCACAGCATAAGGAATAAAGAGGTAGGAGAGAGATAGAGCTTTTGATTAGCCATGATTGCTTATGTGGAAGATAGAATTTTGAAGTTCTTTAGTTGTGTGTAAGAATGTGGACATGGGGAGAATTAATTCAGACTTAGTATTGTTATTGCTATTTTTTATAATTTTATAATCAGAGAAGGATGATATAAGCTAAATCTTCCTCAAACAACTTGAACTTTGTACATCATTATGACAAAGTGCTTTTGAAGGCAGTGAAACAGGTGGGTAAGGATAGGTGCAAGTTCAGAGTCGTTCATTCTGTGTGTGAGGAGGGATGTTTTCCAGTGCATGGGAGAGCTCTTTGGACTGTAAGAAAAGATATAAGAAGGGGCCTAGGATTATCAAGGGTTGAGTCAGGAAGTTGGAAATGTTAGAATCTTCCAAAATGGAAGTAAAAAAAATGTTTTCATTAAATGGAGAAAGTCATGGAATTGTTGTTTTGAAAGAGAGAAAGAAAATTAGAGCAGCAGAATTTGTTGGGGAAATTTTTGGTCTATGACCCAGAAAACCTCATAGTTGACGGGGAGAGTTTATCACTTGCCTTGGGTAAAGAAGGGCCTTGTGTTATGAATAACAGACTCATATTGATGTTGAATGGATGTGAAAGCATGAATGAGAATCATTGGGAAGAGTTTTCCCAAAGTCATATTCCATGTCCCTTGCTGAAAGGACTTCAAAATAAGAGTGATTGACTCTTGGATTGGATAAATAAATAGTCAGGACTTCAGTGGAAGTGCAATAACCTATTCTCATCATCCACTGATAGGTGTCTCTTTTATAGCTAAGGGTGTTGCTTACAACTGTAGTTCTGCCTTTCCTTTACTTTTCTGTTGTGATGGTGCTATAGTTCTCTCTCCCATAGACAAAGCAACTCTCTGGTGTCCATTTCTCCTCTAACTCTACCTTTGATGACTCTAACTTAACATTCCTTCACCCCATAATGCTCCTCTTTTTAGTCCTATGCCTTTTCCTTAAACCCAGTTACTATCATCAGGCACGTTTTAAAAGGCAGGATTTTCAATTCCTCCAAAATTTTTGAGTACTTTCCCTTGTCTCATCATTTTCCCTCTTATTAACCTCTATATTTCAATCAAGGCCTGGCCTTGATATGGATGCATCTGTGACTGGAGCCTCCAATGTTAAAAAGAAAGTTCAGAATATTAGAAGTGTGTCATTTATGTATGTGAAAGTAATTAGTTTGGTATAGATTAAAAGTGGAATTTCATCCTCAGTTTTTATTTCATTTGTTTTTGTTTGCATGTTTGCTCTTATAGAATTGGAAGATATGGTGAATCTGATGATTAGTGTGAATTCACAACATTGTTTCTTTGCCAGGGTGTCATCGTATATAGGTTTTTATTTTATGTACATAGTTAATTGGAAGATCTTTGATTCCTTGATGTTGCATATTGTACATCTACAGGTAACATCAAGTATGCCATTTATGTACAGTATGAGTGTACTTGTGGTTAAAATACAAGGAACTTGTTTCCTATGTTAATGCTGCAAAGCAGAAGCAGTGTCAGTGGTTGATGAGCTGTTATGATGGTGAAAAAAATATGAAATTTTTGGATTTGGCCATAGAAAAGTCAATGTTTGCTTATAAAGATGCAGGAACATTAAGATTCTGGTGGTATTTGTTTAGGATTGCCTTACTTAGATGTCAAAGCTGTCAGTTTATGCAAGTCATATTGTCACTGCAAATTGAAGTCTCCCCTCTTATCCCTTTTCAGTGTCCTCATCACTTTCATCTATATCCATTTGGTTCATCTACTGTCTCATTCATCCTCTCATCCCTTTCTTTTCCTTTGTTCCCTCATTCTTCTCTTTCTCTTCTTTCTCGTTCATCTGTTTTGTTGTGCTCTTCTGTCTCTCTCTTCTCTTTTTCCTCTACCATTCTCTCCTTCAGCTCGGATCACCTCACAATCTTCCTTTATATTTTTCATTCCATCTTCCCTTTCCATTCCCTCTTCTTCCTTCCTAGTCATCATTTCCTCTTCCTTCTCCATCTGTTCTTACTCTTCCATATCTGTGATGCCCTCTTTGTACATATCCATTATCTCCTGCTCTGTCTCCTCATCTTCCCCTCCATTCATATTATCCTCTTTTTACCCCTATGACTTGCATCATTTGAAATGTTTGATAGTCAGTTGCTGTAGGTTGTCCACTTAATATGTGTATTATTCACAGCATTGTTTATGTGTCGTGTATTCTTTGTTGCAGCTGGTGACTACAGAGTAACACGCACCGAAGATGCTTTCCAAGAGCTAAATAAAAAATCAGCAAACCTGAAGCGTATCTTGTCACGCATCCCAGATGAGATAACAGATAGGAAGACTTTCTTGGAAACTATAAAGTAAGATAACTTTTTACTTTATTAATGAGATGGTATATGTACATGCTTTGTATAGGTATTCAGTATGCAATGTTGACAAAATACTGTTACAGTGATTTCTTTGTGTTTATGCATTGTCAGTTCTCTTTTACAGAGTGATGTGGTCTGAACAGTATCCTTCACACATAGCACATCCTTCAGTGTCACTTGTCACATTTGTAGTGCATCACCCCTACCCTTCTGATTTATGTGTTGCTCATTTTCATGTTTTTCATGCATAAACATTCATTTTCACACAAACACTTCCTCTCTCTTGTACATCTTACACATGTTCATCTCACTTTATTCACTTTTATGCACTGCATCACTCTCACCCTGTGTCAAACATGTGCTTTTGGGTAGACCTTAAATTTTAAAACTGAAAATTTTTAAGCACTTACCCTCAGAGTATGTCTCAACTTGAAATAGATTGTGCCAGATTGTGCCATTTATAATTTCATTCATGTTGAACTGTATTCAAAGACTGCTCAGAGAGACTGAAGTTTAGGGGTGAAATAACTGAATTACCTGTATGGTTTAGTCCATTAAGTTATATTTCACATGCAGTTTTATATCTATGAACAGTAATTACAAAATGTGATAAAATTAGTATAATTTTACAAATACAGACATGATTTACGATTACATTTGGCATAGTTTGTCACCATATTCATGTCAGGAAAAGAGGGCCTGTGGTCCTGAAGAACTTGAAACAAGAATTGTTTCTCCTTTTCGTTCTTGTTTATGGTGAAGTAATACTTGATGATAATAGTAGCACCTTTTTCAGCATTGTCATTTAATACTTTTGATATTTATTATTTATTTTATTTATTATACTTGATCGCTGTTTCCTGTGTTAGCGAGGTAGCACCAGGAAACACATGAAGAAAGATCCATCCACTCACATACACACGTATATACATATATGCACAATCATACATATACATACCAACTTATATACATACATATACATATTTAAATTTATTTATGTGTATTATACTTGATCGCTGTTTCCTGTGTTAGTGAGGTAGCACCAGGAAACAGACAAAGAAAGATCCATTCACTCACGTACACACGTATATACATACATGCACATATATGCACAATACACACATATACATACCATCATACACATATATACATACATATACATACACATGCATATACACATGTACATATTCATACTTGCTCACCCCCATCCATTCCTGATGCCACCCCATTCCACAGGAAATAGCATAGCCACCCCATGCGTCAACGAGGTAGCTCTAGGAGACAGATGAAATGGCTACATTTGCTCACACTCAGTCTTTAGCTGTCATGTGTAATGCACTGAAACCACAGCTCCCTATCTACATCCAGGCCCCACAGACCTTTCCATGGTTTAACCCAGATGCTTATATTGCCCTGGTTCAATCCACTGAAAGCACGTCAACCTCGGTATACCACATTGTTCCATTTCACTATTCTGTGCACACCTTTCACCCTCTTGTATGTTCAGGCCCCGACTGCTCAAAATTCCTTTCACTCCATTCTTCCATCTCCAATTTGGTCTCCCGCTTCTCCTTGTTCCCTCCACCTCTGAAACATATATCCTCTTTGTCAACGTTTCCTGTCATTCATTCCATATGTCCAAGCCATTTCAACACATCCTCTTCTGCTCTCTCAACCACACTTTTTTCATTACCACACATCTCTATTACCCTTACATTACTTACTCAATCAAACCATCTCACACCACATATTTTCCTTAAACATTTCCAATACATCCATCCTCCTCCGTAAAACTCTATCTATAGCCCATGCCTCGCAACCATATAATGCTGTTGGACCTACTATTTCGTCAAACATACCCATTTTTGCTCTCCAAGATAATGTTCTCTCCTTCCACACATTTTTCATCGCTCCCAGAACATCTGCCCCCTCCCCCAACCAATGACTCACTTCCGCTTCCATGGTTCCATTTACTGCCAAGTCCACTCCCAGATAACTAAAACACTTCACTTCCTCCAGTCTTTTCCCATTCAAACTCACTCCCCAACTAACTCATTCCTCAACCCTGCTAAACCTAATAACTTTACTCTTATTCTCATTTACTCTCAACTTTCTCCTTTCACACACTTTTCCAAACTCATCAACAACTTCTGCAGTTTCTCACTCGAATCAGCCACCAGTGCTGTATCATCCGCGAACAACAACTTCCCAGGCCCTCTCATCCCCAACAGCCTGCATACTTGCTCCTCTCTCCAAACCTTGTGCATTTACCTCCCTAACCACCCCAACCATAAACAAATCAAACAACCATGGGGACATTACACACCCCTGACGCAGACTGACCTTCACTGGGAACATACATATACAAGGTAGGGGAGAAAGAATTCTACCTCCATATTCACAGCATGTTGTCGAGGGCAACTAAGGGGGTGGAAGTGGGGAGCTGGAAACCCTTCCCTTGTCATATCTCAATTTCTAAAAAAGGAAACAGAGGAAGGGGCCAGGCTGGGAGTGCTAATCCTCATTGAAGGCTTAGACTAGGGTGTCTGAATGTAATCACAATGAGAGGAGAGGAGAGATAGATAGTATGTCTGAGGAAAGAAACCTGGATGATCTGGCTCAGAGTGAAACAAAGCTCAAGGGTAACAGGACAAAATGGTTTGGAAATGTCTTAGGAGTAAAGCAGGGATTGGTGAGAGGGCAAGAGCTAAGGAAGGAGAAATGCTACTCCTGAAGCTGGAGTTGTGTGAATGTGTGACAGAGTGTAAGGAAGCAAATTCTTGAGCCTAAGTTTGAACAAAAAAAAAATTTAATTGGAATCATATCCCCTTCTGAAACGTTTGATGCAGAATTCTAACCTACAATCACTCCGAATCTCGTATTTTACGTTAGGTCCCGTTTTTCGAGCATGATTTAGAAATCATGATTGAGCAGCAGCGACGAAAGGGAGGGATTTGAAGT
>JAYMFT010119524.1:0-13295 GCA_038088735.1 Panulirus argus
ATCATGATTATTACCTTTTTTATTTTCATTGTTATTATTAGTATTTATTATTATCATAATTGTAATCATTATCAATTATAATTATTATCACTATAATCATCATCAATATCCTGAGCTTCGGAGAGAGGCCTGTGTTCAGACACCAAAAATATGTAAACTGTGGCATAGGGTGAAAATTTATGGAACAAGTGTAGGAGAGGAGTGGAAGGTATTAAGGAAAGCAGCGCCTGCATGTGCAGGTGAAGCGCGTTACATGCGGAAGCTAGGAGTTAGGGTTATTAGAAATTTCTTGTATAGTGAGTGGTGGTATGAGGAAGTTAAATTACTAGTGAAAGAGAAAAAGAACCATGTGTATGGACAGTGCTTCCGGGGAAGAAGTTCGAGTGACTAGGAAGTGTACAAGAGAAATGGCAGGAGGTTATTTCAAACTTAGATGAGCTGATAAGGAGGGCAAATGAGAAGTGGAGTGAGAAAGTTTCGCTAATTATCAGGGAGAATTAGGAAATGTTTTCGAAGGAGGATACTAGTGTGTTGAGAACTAAAGCAGACGAGGAAATGGTAACGGACAAAAAGAGGTGAAAAAGAGATGGTGTGGGTATTTTCTTAAGGACTTTATATATGCTAGACGACTGGATAACCAATGTAGTTCTCTTGGGACGAGGTGGTATGTGGAGTGAGGGATTCTTGCCGAATAGTTTGGTGAAAAGAGAGGCGGTAGTAAAAGCCTTGCACAAGAAGAACATGGGAAATCCTGCAGGCGTAGACGGGATTGCAGTGAAGGTTCTCAAGAGATGGGGTGTTAATGTTATTCATTAGTGATTCGGGTTATTTATTGTTTTGTATAGCTCCCGATGAGGTGCTAGAAGATTGGCATAATGCATATATAGTGCCCTAATATAAAGGCAAAATAGGTATAGAAATAAAAGTACCGAATGACAGAGGTAAAAGTCTGTTGAATATACTAAGTGATTTATACGGTAGAGTGGTGTTTGAGAGGGAGATGGCATGCTCAGAACACTTGACTGAGGATGGGTATTGTAGCTTTAGGGAGGTAGAAGACCAAGTGTTTGCTCTGAAAATATTATGTGAGAAATGCTCAGAAAAAGGAGGTTAAATTTCATGAGGCATTTATAGATATGGAGTAAGAGCATAATAGGATTGTGGAGGGTGTTAAGAATATATGAGGTAAATGTAACTTTACTAAATGGAGAAAGGAGTTTGTATCTGGGCAACAAGGCATTTGTGCGAATACGAAGGGAAGAGGGTAAATGGTTCTTGTTGAAGGTGGGTCTGTTAAGGATGTGTCATTTCATCATGGTTGTTTGATGTGTTTCCGAAAGTGAGGAAAGTGATGGAAAGTTGTTAGAGCGAGGACCAGGTTTGTCGTAATCTGGTGGAACGTTGGAAGGGGGAATTTGAATCAATCGCTCTTTGCAGAAGACACGGTTTTGGTGGCAAAACGAAAACAGAAACTCCAGAAGCTGTTGACAGAGTCTGGAAGAGATCGTTGCAGGTGAAAATTGAGAGTGAATGTGGAGAAGAGTAAGGTAACGTAGACGTAGCAGGGAGATAAGACAAGGTAATTTGAGGGTAAGTTTGAAGAGGGAGGAACAGGAGGAAGTGGAGTGCTTTAGATATCTTGGAGGTTTCTTGGCGGTAAATGGTTCCTTGAAGGCTGAAAGAGAGTGTGTGTGTGTGTGTGTGTGAGAGAGAGAGAGAGAGAGAGAGAGAGAGAGAGAGACCCCTCCCCGAGAAATGCGTGGAAGGAGAGGCCAGAGTCTGTTAGGGCAAAAATTGGCATGTTTGAAGGTATAGTGGTCCCCTGCAGCATTGAGACCTAAATGCAGAAGTAGGGAAGAAGGTGGACGTTCAGGAAAATGTCTGGCATGAGTTGGGTTCGATCGTGTAAAGAATCTCTCGAGAGTGTAAGAGAGAGTTGTGGTTGTAAGCGGAGAATGATTGTGAGACCTGACCAGTGTGTTTGCTGAAATGGTTCTGAGATATGGAGAGGAAGAAGAGAGACTGGCTTTGAAGACGAGCGTGTCGGAAAAAGGAGAGTAAAAAGGGCACACGGGAGATCGAGAAGGAGATGGAGTGAAAGAGGCTTTAGGTTGTCGGGACCTAAACGTTCAAGGAAGATGAGAGGCGTCCATAGAACAAATTGGGGCATTGTGCTATACAGGGAGCGACGTGCTGTCATTGAGCTGAAGCAGGGCATATGTAGCGGTCAGCAGAAACCACGAAATGGCCCGAGAGGCCTGACTGTGAATGATGGGCTCGGGTTCTACTAGAGTGTGCATGACAGTCATAAGCTGGATATGAGAAAGTTAGGCCGTTGCTTTCTGACGCCTCCATACTCTGGTGACAAGCGTTAGAAATACAGTATTATCATCATCATTATTAATATTATGAATATTATTATTATTATTGTTATTATTATTATTATTATTATTATTATTATTATTATTATTATTATGATCATTATTATTATCATTATCATTATAATAATTATTATTATCATTATTATTATTATTACTATTATTATTGTTATTATTATTATTATTATTATTATTATTATTATTATTATAAATACGTAGGACACTCATTAGTCTAAAGATATACCAGAATGTACCCTGGGATATTATGTTCTTTATACTTATTCCTCTTAACATTCTCTTGTCTCGCTGAAGTTCCAAGAACCTTCCAATAATCCTTTCCTAAAGTTTTCAGTTCCCAGAACCCGTCGCGCCGGTCAACAATCGAGAAGTTTCCCATAGCTTTATTTCGAGCAACCTGAACCTGGAAGAAGAAAAAGTAGAAGACTAAAAGGAAGATAGATAGCTAGATAGATAGATAGATAGATAGAGAGAGAGAGAGAGAGAGAGAGAGAGAGAGTACTTAGGGCGAGGCAAGGATATCGCGTACCACTCACCGAAGGAAGATCTAGGGTTATGCAGCCCACTTGTGGACGAGGCAGAAAGAAAAATCAGCTTCCTGGGTCAAAGGAAAAAAGCGTAATAGCCGCTGAAGTCCTGCTCTAAAGTTAAGAAGTATATAGTTCAATGAAGAATAGTTTATTGATGGTATTTGTGGACTAAATACCGTACATTTTGTAAACAGACTACTTCATATGAACAACGAATCTCCTTTTTTATGTTCTCTCTCTCTCTCTCTCTATCCTCTTCTCCCCTCTCTCTCTCTCTCTCTCTCTCTCTCTCTCTCTCTCTCTCTCTCTCTCTCGTCCATTCCATCTTTTCCTTTTGGCTGATTTTTACCGGTAGGAGTGGAGGGTAGGGGAGAGAGCCTCGTTGTTCACCTATCTTAACCTTACCTACTTAGCCTGGAAATGTAGTCAGTGTTATTGTACATTGATTGATGCATATACCTTATAACACAGGCCTTCCTGTTATCTGACTTTTCTATATACCGAACTAAGTACATGTTTTTTTGTCCTCCTGCCATCTCCCTTCATCCCTCTCCAAGAGATATTTAAGTAATTTCAGTATCGCTTTTCAATTTTCATGATCACTTGAAATTTCAAATGGCAGGTCCATCCCTTGGTGATATATCTTTATTGGACAATGTCTCATTTCACACTTGTATAAGTATACCTTATTTTTTATTATTCAAACCCTCTGACTTTATCAGTTCAGTAAGTAGAAATTTTTTATCAGTTCAGTAAGTAGAAATTCGTTTAGAGTGTTTGTTTAGGGTATTGTTTTACTCAGAGACATTATAAATATAGGAAGCTAATTTTCTCATCTTGTTATATAAACTCAGTGACGTACAGTACCTACTGGAAGTATGTCATTACCTGTTAACAAAAAGTGCGAGTTCAGAATTTTAGTAATATAAGCAAAGGAGAAGAATAAGAGCATATGCACACTTAACACCAGATATTACAGGATTACTTTCAGTGCTAAAGCAGATTTTTTTCCCTGCAAAATAGAGCACTCTGATGTAGTGTACTATGAGGAGGACCACAGCAAAGCTTTCCCCAGCCTCTTTCAGAAAGAGTAACCAGACATTAGTAATATAGGAGAGGATGTCACCGGTAGATCTTGCCTTGCTAAAGCCACCGCTAATCGTGAGACTTAAAATCCATAAGGAAATGGAAATTGAGAACGTATTCATAGAATGTGAAAAAAACAGTAAAAGTCACTAAGTACTTATAGAGCAGTCACCTTGACTTGGGATAACCTGCTGTACCTACCTATACACGATTATAAGATGAAGGTAAAGTTTTGATTTCTGAACAGAATCGGGTAAGATGATCAAGCGAGGGTGCAAGCTTAGAGGCACATTCCTTCAGAAGACACGCTAGTGTCCAAGAGAGAGGGGCTTTTTGTGCTGCAAGAAAAAGCTATTATAGTTTGGGGCATAGGACTGACTAGTTGAAGCGCAGTAGGGGATGACGGCATGTTCGAATCATCCAAAGTTTGGAGAGGAAAAAAGTTGTTTTATCTTCAGATTTTATAGACAGCAATTATCGTCGGAATGGAACAGTGAAGATAAAGAAGTGCGACAGAAATACAAGAAAGCCTAAATACCGGAATGCTTGATAATGGGAAAAGAAATGATACTGGTCTGAATCCTTGGGATAAGGACACGCACTGCTTCACGAATAAGATATCTGAAATAATTGCAAGTGGAGATTATGGCTGAATGTTAGTCGAAGGAAGGCTGGATAGTCTTCCCAAGTCCGGTATGACAGGCCCTTTATCAGAATGGCCTTAGAACAGGAACGATCGAAGAAAGGATGAATGAAAGTCCTAGCGCTAAGTGCAATAAGAATATCCATTCATGTATTACGTGTCAACCAAAGACAAGATCATTTTTGTTGAAAGATTATTTTTCTTAGATTGTGTCATAAAAGAGAGAGGCTGGAGCAGGCGCCTCTTGCAATATGCACGCTCCACTTGCACATCTCATGGATCTTTGATGTCATTTGGCTCATGCCTTGTTATCTTCGACAGTAATTTTAAATGCTTCTCCTAATGTTCTCCTGCTCTGCTCATACCGGTTTCATAGTATTAATCCAGTATCTCAACTCCAGACTGAAGCTGTTCTGATCTCTCACTCCCTTGCCGAAGTCGTCTAGTGCAAGATATTTCGAGATGCACCACAAGCAGTGTCTGAATTTCTGCCACGCTTATAAATGGGGGCAGCGAGACCTCGTCCTTTTTTGTTCTTATCGATCTGGTCAAACCGCAATATTCGGACAACGTATCGCGTCTTGATCGTCAGCACCAGACTTGCTCCGGCATCAGACTTTACGAGAATCATCTTGATATTCCTGTGACTAGTCATCTATCCTCTATTTCCTTCCTCATTTCTTTTCTTTACACCTTCATATGGTAGTTGCTTCTCCTCGTGTGATATTGCTCTGCGAGAATGGAAGCTTAGTATTGTTTAACTGATTTTACTTTTAAGTCCTTAGGAACCAAGAATCGTGTGTGGAAGGGAAATTAAGCTCTTTTCTTCATCTCTCTCCTGCACAGACACTGTTTCTTCTGTTTGGGATATTTATATATCTATTTTTCTTTTTCATTGAAAAGAAATGGGCTGCCCTTTCCTTTTCCTGAACTCGTTAATATTTTTGACCCCTAAATTGGAAAATTTCTGTTGATTTCTGACCCACCTCTCGTCTTCTTTTGAGTTCTCATAACGTCATTTGTCCCTGATTTCGATGAACCCACGCCGAGCGGTCTTCCCCGGGTTCTAAACTACTGTACACTTGGTGACAATTCAAGCCAAAAGTGATACTGTCAGATGCCGGCGAATTATGAATATGAAGATCTGAGAAGGAAAAGTAAAATCAAAAGTAGCTAGGAGAAAATAAGGAGTCATGATGCCACGATTTTTTTTCTTGAAAACGTCGTCAAAACAGAAGTCACAGTGGCAACGAAGTGAAGTCTTTCCATTGGAGAGGAAAAGTTTGAGTGTCATGCGTCCACCCACACGCCATTTTTGTTAGAGAAAGTGAGATGTGAATTTTTATAGAAAATGCCAACTTCACAAACATCGATTTTTTTTTTCTCTCTGTAGAGGAACAGTATAATCAAACTAATCAGAACAATGGTCTATCACTGTCAAGCATCGGAAAGCCATGTATGTTTTAAGTCACCCAAAAGGACAAATTATAGCATTAGAAATCTGTCCCATTCCCACAATAGTATTTGGTTGCACACCACCACCATTCCTTTAAGGGCTGTTGCCTACCAATTAAGAGTTAAGTGGGGTTCCTTTCAGCGAAGGACTGAGTAATTCGTGGCAACTGATTTCAAGTGTCTTTTTCTTTATGTTGAAGGCTCTAGTCACGGACAAAAGTCCACATCGAGGCCGGGTTTTAATTGAAATATGAAGAGGGTGTAAGAGAGAGAGAAAAAGAAATGAGAAAAGATAATCTAAGAAATAGCAGGAAATGAAAAGCTTGCCTCTTAAAAAAGTTCGGGTCATAATTGCTAGAGGAGACATAAGTAGAGAGTTCCAAAGCCTCGTGGTGTGGTGAAGAAACGTTAAAACGGCTCATCTTCGAGTTGCCAACGGCGACACAATATTTATGTGATGCAGTGGCTTGCCGAGTGTGTTACGTGTTCTAGCTAATGGTGGGGTTACACAAGCAGCCAGCTCTCGGGATCGAAAACTTATGAGGAAGGAAAGTGAACCTACAATGCGGCGCAGAGAAAATGGTTCAAGTTCTGGGGTTAAATTGGGAGAAGTATTTAATAAGTAGGACAGCGTATTAGGTACTCGTAAGTAGGTATTCTCTCTCTCTTTCTCTCTCTCTCTCTCTCTCTCTCTCTCTCTCTCTCTCTCTCTCTTGCTAGGTAGTTAGGTAGTAGGCTGCTGAGAACCGGGAGAGTTAGAAACGGCTGCGCAGTCAACGAGGCTTCACGCCAGTGGCCCTGGTTAATCTCTTTTCGTTCTGCATTTAATCCACGAGCATGGAATATCTCCATCGTACATGCAACGCTCGACAGCACCTTAACACACACTACTCGTTCTTCGTTACCATAGATTTCCTTGTGGTGAACACTGTACAATAGTCCTGCCTTTTGACAGAATCTCGTCGTAAGTGCTAATACGTGCTAAGTATTCCCTCTCTCTATCTTTCCATTTCAGATAAGAAATTAACTTCTGGTGTTAGTCTATTCCATTTGAAGAAGAGGGCATCAAGGATTTCATTGTTTCACCAGGTTTAGAGAATATCATAAATCATTCTAAGCTGTTATACCCTAACCATCACGACATTTGCAAAGTATGCTCATTTAGGAGACTGAAAAACAAAGAAATCCGTTCACAAGTTTGCTTTGCACAAGTGGCAAGGAAATGCGCACTGCTATTCCAAACTTCTGACTAAAGTATTATCCTCCAGTCCGAATTCACTATCCTTAATGGAGAGCATTACTTATTCAATTAACTCAGTTGTCAGCAGTGTAGGAGGCGGACTGTGTTTGTTACTGTTTGCACAGGTTTTTGTCGAGTGTGTAGAGATATACTGGATTACACCTCACCAAAAGGAACTTCTAGGGGTAGTCTACCTCATACTACGTTGAATTATGTGATTTTCACGATACATTTGATTTTTTTTTTTTGTATCTTTCTCATTTCTTGATGAATCTATTTCTTTTGCAAGTGATAGTTTGGGTTTTCACAGAAATGATGTGCAAGGTCAGCATTACTTTAAAGGTGTCTGATGTATCATGCAAAGGTGCTGATGTTCATTTGTCCTTGACTGTAATGAGGAGGTAATGACTGCTATCAGTAGTATGCTGTTGTGTCGCACATTATTTTCTCTTGCTACCTAAACCTCTGGCCAGCTTAAGGATTTCTCATCATCATGATTCGTCACCTTGAAGCTACGTACCTTCCTAATTTACGTCATTCAGCAGTGGCTCGTGTTGATGTTTATAGAAGGATATTGTCGGCATGCTCTATAGTGTATTTTGATTGTTATAAAAGATTTGTACTATTGATTGCTCATTTGGAAGTATCGATAACTATTCCTCTTTCTTGCGCATTTTAGAGGAAGGCATCATTTCACTCTCTCTCTCTCTCTCTCTCTCTCTCTCTCTCTCTCTCTCTCTCTCTTGTAGAATGGAACAGTCACATATTTTCCAGAATCACAATCTCTTCGTCACGAGAAACGTTCGGTCTTAAATATAAGAAATGAAAGTAGGTGTTCCAGAGCCTTCTGGCGTGGGTTGTCGGACCCGAAGGGGATTTACTTTCAATCTTGCGATGTCTACAAGGACGCGTGAACATGAGAGTATAGACCATACTCTGACGTATCGTTTCTCGAGTCCACAACTACCTTTACGTAGATGATATTCTACACCAACTAACATCGTGGTATCCGGGAGTCTTTGACTGTCTCTGTGAGAATATATTCTATCACCATCATTCCCCGAGTCTCTGAGTACCTCCCACATTACCTGTGTTGGTGGGAAAACTACAGCCAAATGTTTTAGGCCATTGTGGCCTTCCGGAGTAAATCTCATTTTTTCTCATGTTATTCACGTAATTTCCATGATTGCCGCAAATCGACGGGAGGATAATTGTAAGTGCGAATCCGACGAATAAACTCTGGCTGGCATGATTATCTGAGAGGATTATGGGTTGGCGTAACAGATGGATCGTTAGTTATGAAATACCGATTGGAGATTCGAAGTTCCTCCGGCCTAGACGATGTGATCCGTCAGGCTGAGACGATAGTGTCGGGAAAGTCATTGAAAGTTATACTTTATATTCACTTGCTGTGTGTGTGTGTGTGTGAT
The DNA here is from genome assembly GCA_038088735.1 of Panulirus argus. Classification (NCBI taxonomy): domain Eukaryota; kingdom Metazoa; phylum Arthropoda; class Malacostraca; order Decapoda; family Palinuridae; genus Panulirus; species Panulirus argus. The sequence continues at coordinate 8,781 of JAYMFT010119524.1, forward strand.
TACTATTTGGGTACTTCGGGTAGAGAGTGTCACACTCACGTTGCCCAGTCTCTTTACTTTATATATATATATATATATATATATATATATATATATATATATATATATAAATATATAAATTTAGCTACTTATCTACTTATCTTTATTCATTTTCATATTTGATGGCCGTTTCTCGTGTTAACGAGGTACCGCCAGGAACAGACGAAGAAAGGCCACATCCGTTCACATCCATTCTCTAGCTGTTATGTGCAATGCACCGAAACCACCGCTCCCCATCCACAACCAGTCCTTTCCATGGTTTCCCCGGACGCTTCACATGCCCTGGTATAGTCCATTGACACTCGCATCACCTACCCTTCCTGACCTCTCTAAGGTAGTGTCGAGCCTCATCTTTCTGCTGTCTTTCGATGTCACCCATTTTCTTTGTCTTCTGATTGTATTGTTTCGCTTTTTTTTTTTTCATTGTACATTTGATGTAACGCCTCTGATGTAAACCTTGCATAATTCCTCCTTGCTTGCAGGTTTCTTGCCTGCCTAAAGTACGTACATTCATGCATGCAGAAGTCCTCCCTAAATATAATGATTTCTTGTCACATTGTCCTTTATTATGCAGTTACCTATTTGTAATAATCCATGCATACCACGTGGCTTTCATCCAGAGCGGACGTCTCACATCCATACAACACCGTTGGGAATACTATTCCATCAAACATGCCCATTTTCGCCCACACTGACAATCGACAGTGACCTCTCTTTCCTCACATTTCAATACTCCCAAAACCTTTGCCCCATCACTCATCCTGTAACTCACTTTAGCTCCCACAGTTTTATTCGTGCTTTTGTTCACTTCGAGGTATCTAAAACATTCCACTTCATATAGGCTCTCGCCATTCAAATTCACGTTCCAATTAACCTGTCTCTTTCCACTGCTAAACCTAGTAATCTCGTTTTTATCATCATATTTACTCTGAACTCTCTCCTTTCACAAATTTCACAAATACACACTGTATATATATATATATATATATATATATATATATATATTGCATCTGGTTAAAAAATGGTACATGAATGTCAGGTTTAGGAATTGACATGTGTGTATTGTTCATGATTTTTGACACCATATTCCAAAGGCGTACCAGACTGAGCATATAGATGATATTAGTAGAATACTGGGTAAGATAGATTGTTATTTTTTAGCATGGCCTTTCCGTGACTTTGTGACAATATTTCCTTTGGAAGATACGAGACTTTTTGCAAAAATCTGTCCTGATTTCGTTACTTGTGTCGAAGATCAGCAGGAATTGTTTGTTCACTCATCACCATTGGGTCACAGAGAAGATATAGCGCGTTGTTTGGGTTAATTGATTGCACAGGGCACTTCGCAAAATAACAGCAATGGTAAAGAACAGTAACAGCAGGTTATGGAAAACGTTATTCAGAATGGGTGCGTGGAATGATAGGGGCGCAGCTGATGTAGGGAAAGAGACTGAATCCTTGGAAATGTTTGAGAAGCGTAATATGTGTATGATTGGCCCGAGTTAGTCCAAATGGATGGGACAGGACAGGGGAAGAGGGGAAAAAGATGGCTATTGGATAGTGCGGTAAATGGATAGATATAAGATAAGCGGATATATAGTGTATGAGGGTGTGGTTTTGTGTGTGAATGGTAGGAAGGAGCATCAGTGTAATAGAACTCAAACTAATTCGTACCAAATGGTTGTTCCTAAGCTAAAGACAGAGCGATTTAAAGGCTAGCTTGATAGAAAATCTGAGGCTAGACATGAAGTGAACGTTTAGGGGTACTTTTGGTTGAAGCTTTTGACTTTAAGAGAAAAGGTAAAAGGAATTTTGTAATGGGTAACATGAATAGAACGTTTGGGCAAGATGAAAGAGAATTTACGTTACAAATAGGTTGGAGATCTGAGGAAGATATCGAAACTGAGGGAGAGCCCGTTCGGTATACGAGGAGGAAATAGTCTATAGGTCACAGATTCTTTGTCAAGGAACAGAGAGACGTAGTCATATGATCGTAGAATATTTGATGAAAAAGAGGATATTCATTTTTAGGATAAAAGGTGGTTTATTGGAAGGAAGTGTCGAACTGAAGAACTTGGAGAAAACCATGAGAAAGTGAAAAGTGCGAGCATTTTAACTAGAAATCGTTAAATAAAGACTAGAATCCTTTCTGAGTGAAAGTAATACGGTTGGATTACCGAAAGGGGAAAAAAAATGTGGAAAGAAAGAGTGGATGTTGAAGTTATGGGTAGAGGGCTGTGGAATGAAGAAACCAAAAGGGCAATTAAAATTTAGATAAATCTATTAACTTCTTTCGAGCAGTTATGGATAGGGGATGAGATTAACAGACATCGGAAGGACAGAGAAGAAGCACTGAAGAGAAGAAATAATATAGTGTAACATGGTAGAAAAATGGTGGAATAAAACGTGAATAGAAAACAAAGTGCCGAACTGAACGCTGTAATGGGATATGGAGAAGAAAGTAAAACTTATACGTTCAGACGAGGGAAACAAAGATAATAAGAAAGTAAATGGTAAAGAGATATAGATGGTGGACTTTTATCATCACCAGAGTTAATGAAAGAGTTGAGGAATTCGAAGAGTGACTAAACGTTCTAGGCGTGGTAGAAATGGTATTTATGCTAATTCTTGTAGGAAGAATACTAGGAGCAAGTCAGTAGTACACAAAAGATTTAATGCAGTGTATGTGAGTTTTTGGAATGAGCAATAGCTGTTTAGGGAATCGCATGGATGTAGTGATTGTATTTTTGTTTTAAGGTCAGAGTTTTGTTCTATGACTTTAAGACCTTTTGAGGAATTTCTTTTGGTAAATACTAGAGATGAGGCACTCAGAAGAGTGGTGATTTAGTGTTAATGGGATTACTAATAGTCAAATGAGATATACAATGTATGTATTCGTGAAGGGGTAAAATGCTGTGAATAGATGAAGTATCAGATGAAGCGTTTAATCATTTCTTCATTTATCTATCCGTTTTTCTGTCTCTTCAGTTGTTTATATCGTTGTTCATAATTTTTTTCTTTTGGTGCGGATGAATAAAAGAGGAAATAGATTTTCGGAAGAGGGAATAAAGGGATGTCGAGGAAAGAAAACCGACAAATATCTTAGTAACATACATAGGTGCCAGGAGGGTGCTAGGTTAAGTCTCAGGTTTGGGAGATTATTTGCGGCTGAAGGAAACCTCCTTGCGAGGGATGTAGACATGTAGTTCATAAAAATGACTCGGGCGGTGGCATGAGAATACCGAGGAATGGTAAGGTAACGATGTGAGAAAAGGTATGGCAGATCATGCTATAAAGCACTGAATTCAGGTGGTGGAAGTCTTAACAACTTTTACATGCGTGCGATCGTCATACTGTCACACCTAAAGATTTGAAGCTCACTGTTTTAGACCTTAAGTTTTTGTGCTTCATTTACAGTTTGTTCCAAATGAAAGGTTTCTCAGTGCAGCAGCTCTTCAACTTGGTTCTCTTGTTTATGAAATGGGGGAATAGAAACAGCGTTCAATAATTCCCGTCGCTCCTACTACAAAGTGATGTGAAGAGGGACCAACTAATTCCCATTCCCATTACCCAGAAATGTGAAAGGGAAATACTACTGAATTCCCTGGCTCTCATTACCCACTGTCATCGACGTTGCTTCCACTAAACTAATCATCACAAGATCTGACTGCTCCATGGCTTTCGCCTTGAGACCGTAATGTATTCTGCTTACGGGGAAAGTTATCCTTTGCAATCAGTGTTGTCCTACGGTTACTAGAGTGTCACTGACAGTTCGTATAAAGCAAATTACATCAGCACTGACAGACCGCGCGTCCTGCACAAGAGGATATAGCACTCGTTCTGAAGGGACTGTGCTGCCGTAATCAAAAGGCAAAACCATGATACTCCGGCGTTTTCATCTTATTCATGGAACTTTCAGCAGCCCTGCAGACCTCAGCGGCACTGGTGAATGGGTGGGCTGTTGGTTAGTTAATTCGTATTACTCAAAGAGCTGTAATCATGCACGAAGGAGTAAGTTAAATAAGGCGCTAATTTATCGAAGATTATGTTGTATCATATACAAATGTTTTTTCATGAAGTGTTGTTGGACACAAAGAGTTCTTATTGTGGATAAATGGTTGTTATTGTAAATAATGAATGTAAGGGACATATGGTCCAAACTTCTTTGAGAGTTGAACCGTACTATCGTATGTCAAAGGATCAGATACCAGATATAAAAACTTTAATGATATATGCATAAAGGAATATAGCTCTTGCACGAAAAGTTAAGACCCTTTCCTTCGCGAAAATTTAGTGTCAGATGAGTGGAAGTGCTGCATAGGAAATGCTTGTACACTTCCATAGGCTTCATATAAATCAAAAGTCTTAAAATCTTAACCAAGCTCAAAGGATAAGTTTCCAAAATTTTTCATGCCTCGTCATCGACTGCTCTCTCTCTCTCTCTCTCTCTCTCTCTCTCTCTCTCTCTCTCTCTCT
>JAYMFT010119534.1:0-13295 GCA_038088735.1 Panulirus argus
CAGAACATCCTCTTCTGCTCTCTCAACCACATATTTTTTTCATTCTTTGTATATCAGTCTATCTTCATCTATTCATCTATATCTATCTATCTATCTATCTATATATATATATATTCTGTGGTTCAATACGTGACGTCACGTTCATATTCTCGTGTCTCTAAGAGCATTACTTTGTTGTCGATAAAAGCATTTGCCATTTCACTCAATTTCTGCCCTGAGCACGAAGAGTATAGAATTTTTTCCCCCCCTCTCTCTCTCTCTCTTTCTCTCTCTCTCTCTCTTTCCAACACAGTTTCCCTCCCCCCTCTTAGATTTTTCCCGATATTTAGTTTATCATGATATATAGTTTCAGCGAATTCATTTATAACAGGAGAATGTACTTAACTTGCAACTTTTATGTGCGGTATCTTTCAATAGATAGCGACAGGAAGTATAGATATATTCACATCAGTAAGATGGGATGCCGTCGTCTCAGAAACTAACAAGCATTGTTGACCCAAAGCAGAACTTGCTAGTTTTACAGCAGTTCAAGACTTACTCTGTCTGTAAATGGTGTTATTAAAATTGTATTTCATGAAATAAATCCTAAGATTTTTGTATGTGTACGTAGAATGAATTATGATATATATATATATATATATATATATATATATATATCAGCGATTGTCATTTGTAATATATTTGAAATAAAGAAATCATATATGAAAAGAGGTATGATTATATTCTCTAAGCTAAAAAGTTAAGAATGATATATGATACGAATGATAAAACAGATAAAGAATAAAGATAATAAAGAAACCTAATGAAGGAATAGTTAGATTACAGACAATTGAAAACATGACATTAAAATGTTTTTTGTTCGCCTGAGTAAAAAGAGATAAATCTGAAGTTTTATTTCTTTTCTCCTTACCAGAAACGACTTAGTATTCTGGCATGAAGAGGGTAGTATTGAAAAGAAAAAAAAAATAAAAGCAGGCTTCGTGCTGGAAAGTGTAATCATTTCTGTATCAGATGGAACAGCCGTGAGAGGGAACGAGGAGAGAAACAGAAACAAATTATTTGCTCTAAGATAGATTTTATTTCTTTTACCGAATAAACCAACTTGAGGAAACAATACAGTAGAATTAGTCCTCGCTAATGATAAACAAACCAACTCAAGGTAACGATACAGTAGACTCCGTAAATAACTAATGATAAAGATGTAATAAATTGGGTAATGGGAACAAGTAAGCAACGACCTGCAGATCTTAAGATCATGAACACTGGTGGGTAAATTAAAATCTTTAGTTGATACGAAAGTTCAGTTTAACAAAAAAAAAACTTTTGTTCGGATCTTTGAGATGTAAATGAAGTTAAACTCTTAATGTAGTTGGGGGAAAAGCAAAATTAAAAAGGAAATGATATAACACGTTGAAGTTAATATTTGATTATTTGCGCTTCGTGAAAATCAGGAGGCAAAACCTTACAAAAGATATGAAGGAAATTTATGCCTTTCAAAAATCCTAATTAGAAGAGCGATTTTATAAGAAAGACCTCATTAACACAGAGAGAATTGCTTAGAAATTATAACCCAAGATTCGAGAAAACCCGACCACTTTGAAGGCTTTCAGAGAATGAGGAAGGCTAATGAGAATTATCAGACGAGAAGGTGGGAAAGAAATTGAGGGACAAAAAGGAAAAAAATGCAAGTGCTCAGTTCTGCAAGAATAGAGATTGCCAAAAAGAAAGTGCATGAGAAAAATGATGAAATGTCAATCTATCTATCTCTGTCAATCTATGTATCTATCTGCCTGTCTATCTATCTGTCTTCTGTCAATCTGTTTCTACCTACCTACCTACCTACCTACCTATCTATCTATCTATCTATCTATCTCTGTCTGTCAATCTATGTATCTATCTACCTATCTAATTGTCTATCTATCTGTCTCCTATCAATCTGTCTGTCAGTCTGTTTCTATCTATGTACCTACCTATCTATCTATCTCTGTCTGTCAATCTATGTATGTCTACCTTTCTAATTGTCCATCTATCTATCTCCTATCAATCTATGTCAATCTGTTTCTATCTACCTACCTCCCTACCTATCTAACTATCTACTTCTCCTTACTTTCCTACTTCAGAAGCCACATTTATGAGTCTCCAGCAGCGCTCAGGACGTCGGCTACGTCTACTGGGGGAGGGCGACCACAGAGCCAAAAAGTGGATTATTTTTTTTTGTGTGTGTGTGTATGTGTGTGGCCTACAGGACAGTTAAACACTCAAAAGTTCAGCGTCTTGATTATGAAAGTTGCACGTATGGCATGAGTGATCTTGTGATATGCAATGATTGGTAGGTGGTTGGGGCCCAGAACACGCGCGAGAGAGGATTACTCGTTTTGTATAGAGAGTGTAGTCTTTGTGTGGTAGTGTTTGATCTAGGTAGAGAATATATATATATTGGATTATTACAAGCTAATTACAGATAACATATACATGAAAGTATAGATCTTATGTTAAATGCAATATCCTACGTGACTGAGCTCGTATACATTATATCTCCTAAGACTATGCTAACAAAAAAGATTTTCTCTACCACTTTAAATAATTTGAATGAGTGCACACACACACACACAAAAAGTCCTCTTTGAGCACTCCAAGTTCAGCAAATTGCCGAGTAGAAAATTAGATTTGCGATGAGGTAATCTGAAACATGCGCCGAATGGGGCCATCAGAATCATGCATTTTATATGCAAACCAGGTATAGATGAATGGCACTGTGGATATAGGAACCAAATATAGGGATGCTATATTGCATACATGCGCTTGGAACCCATAACAGTCATAACGTATGCAAAGTATGCAAAGTACAACGTTGCTCGTGCTTTTGTTTTACATTCCAATTTTGCAGTTTTTCTATGCAAGTGTTGCTGTAACACATTTTGTATTGTTTGGGTATGTATCGTGTGTTTCTTGACGGACTGCTGGAGGGAAAGAGAGCGGTTTATGACTGCATGACTTCGATATAGCTTCTTTTACAGCTTAATCTCAGTGTTGGATCACACACACACACACACACACACACTATATCTATCTATCTATCTATCCATCCAGCTTTCTATCTATCTATCTATCTAACCAACTATCTATTTATCTATCTAACCAACTATCTATTCATCTATCTAGCCAACTATCTATCTTATATATATATATATAAAATGCTTTGCTTTAGTGGGAAGGTAGAATATGTGGAAGAAAGAAGTGGTTACCGGAACTCGAGTATTGAAGGAGAAACAACCTCAGGAATAAGTCAAGAGGCGGGAAGGGGATGAAGGAAGTAAGACTTCGAGTAGGACCTCGAGAGTCTTCATGCAATATGCGCGTATGTATGTGTGTGTGTGTGTGTGTGAGAGAGAGAGAGAGAGAGAGAGTAGCGTACGCTGAGTGGATGAACACAGAGGTCGCCCTTTCTTACAAAAGTGTAAGGACTAAACGTAAAAAGATTTAAATTTGCAGTCTTTTTCCCTTTTTTTTTTTTTAGTCCAGAAGGCAGCGTACGTACCACAGCCGTGCTTAGAGCATCAAAAGCGATTACAATGAATGATGAATGACTTGGTTTGCTCGTTTGGTATAGCTGTGTGGACTCGGGGGTTCTTCACTGTGATTATAGTTGTGTGAATGTTGTTCTTGAAAGGAATGCGTGAAGAGGACTTTACAAAGCTGTAGAAAGCTTAAGTGAGTAACACGTGGGTTGTGAAGGATATTATATGACCTTGTAAGTGGCTTAGCACTGTCTTCCCTGCTCTCTATACAGCCTTACACCTTAAGTCTCAGTTTACCATAGTAAAATACTTTGAAGGGGAATAGCTCTGCTTTGGGTATTACTTAGCATAGAGAAGAAATATGTGTGTGTAAGATATGGTCTCCTAACATTCCTTAACGGAAAGATTCTGTTATATGATGAAAATGTCAGAATGTGTTCTATGCTTAGCAAGTCACAGGTCTAGAGATGGTAAAGCATATGTAGTTTAACTACAGGGAATGACAAAGACGTCATCAGCTTAACATACTCAGGCTCTGAGATATGTCATAGAAGTATACAGACCTTTAGAGTCGTGGGGTATAGTTATTTACAATGTTTTTTAATGTAATTTGGGTTCAAAATTGTCTTCTGAGATTATTTTTTTCTGGTTCCTAAACATAACTGAAGATTTTTACTTATATTCTACCCACAATCCTTTAACATGGGATCGAGTACTTTCTCTCTTGGTTGAAGTAAGATGCGATCGTCTATCAACTTTGCACGTCCTGATGTTAATATCGGTCCTGCTTTTCGACAGAAGGGGGGAGAACCGTGCCTTTGCTAGAAGAGGCAGGTGTGTTGGGCGAGCGGCAATCATTCCACGTTTTGCACAAGGTAATAGATTGCGAATATTAGCGGAAAATAAAAGAGAAAAGAAAGCGAGATGAGGAATTTGAGTTTCAGCTGATGGGGGGAAAACTGTGAGCGAGGGATTGTTTGCGTCCTCTGTTTTCATGAAGAATTTGCATACGTCTTTGAATATGTGCGAACTCTTGAGTCACGACGGTACCATCCTCTGGTACAACGGTACGAACTCGAAGATGACGGTACGGTCCTTGAGCACGACAATGAAAAAAAAAAAACCTTTGGGGACTACAGCATGACGTTTGACTCTATCCTGCTACTGGAAGTAGCGCAGCTTAGAGCAACAGCAGACTCTGAAAAGAGCTCTTGGGTAACACCATATATATATATATATAAATATATATTTACTTCGAGGATGATACATCCAGATTCTGTCTCTGAACCAGACAAAGCTCTTTATCACTTCATAAACTTGTCTAAGGAGGAGAGAAAGGTTCCCAGGGACGAGAGACAGAGGCACAAAGGCGAAAATTAACAATAGGAAGTCTAGTGTTGCACGGGGACAACAGCGCTATTGCACTTGAGCTCGCGCTATCTTTGTTAGTTAAATCTCTTGTGTATAACTCGATGCAGGTCAGGCCGCTGGGGGCATTAGTATTTACCGGTGATTTTTAATACCTCCTACTGGGCGTTGGTGGCTGCCTGCCACCACCACCACCTGCCCTACCGAGAGAGAGAGAGAGAGAGAGCCTCATCCCTCAACACTAGGGGTTCCCTCGAACATCAACTGTCCAGGGAATAATAAAGCAATTTGCACCACCATTCACCACCTTTATCTCTCACAAGAAAGAATTGCCACTTTTCGTTTCCTCTCTCTTTCTCTGTGTGTGTGTGTGTGGGAGGCAGGTGTTCCAATTGTCTCATTTGCTCCCTGGGACCGGGTCTGGGATTGGTAGTTGTTGGTCCTGCAGCCACGGCCGTGCGTTGCTGGACACAAGGCCTCGTTGTCAAAACAAAGAGAAAAAGAGCTGTTATAAATCCTATGATAAAATCCTCTCGAACATAATTTTTACATTCATTTGTCTGGATTCCCTTTTTTTTTTTTGTTTTTAATATTTGCCTCAACAGTCGTTTTTAACCATTTTTAATTTGGCTAATGGTGTTTTCTTGCTGTTGCCATATCGACAGCGTTGCTGATTCTTCATCGACATGTTGCCCTGAATTGCCACAGAGTTGGCATAACGGAACTTTTTGAGGGCATTTCCTTGCTCATTGAACAGCTTACATCCTAAGGGAAGAAAAGCCTTGAGAATAGGAGCCTTATATAATAAAGCCTTTACTTGCGTGAGGGAATTATGATACTCTGATGACCCAGTCCGGGTTTTTTCCTCTCATCAGGCTATACTTTTGACGCAGATGAGATCGACCTCGGAGGAAATTCTGAGATGAATAATAATCTTTCTCGGATTAGACCGGATGAGAGTGGCAGGGAAAAGAATATCTATTTTTTTTTTTTTCAGAATAACTCCGGGAACTTGGAGGCATTTCTTTGTCTTGTGGACATGCACGGATTAATGCCATGATACGTCAGTGAGGCATAGAAGCATTTGAGCGATATAGAACTATGCTTCAGGCATACAATCCTGGGTGTTAAGGAATAGATTCGTTTTTTTTTCTTTTTCTAAATGGTGCAATACTATGATTCACAGAAAGAGGCTTAAAACAGTCTCTCGCAAGTGTACTATTATTTTAATCCAGTCAAAGCGATACTGATCTGTCGTCAAGCGATGCAGTGCTCTTATTCAAGCGATTTTCTTTAGCTACAGAAGAAAAATGTAAACCTTTAGTAAAATGATGCAGTGGTTAGATACAGTTATAATGTCATGATGAAAAGAAATAATCTAGAAGTAGTCAAACCAGCGACTAAAACACGAAGACTATGATTAATCGGTGCTCCAGGACAAAGCTCTCTTTTCTGATCAATACAATCAAGATGACGCTACGACGAAAGATAAAACCATAACTACAAAATCACTGTTATTGAGCGACAGTTGTTTTGCAAGCCACATTCGTCTCGTACTCTGATCTTAAAAGAAAATAAAAAATCGAAATTTTCATTAGGAACAAACTGTGTGATTTCAGCCATCAAATTGCTTTCAGTCTTCTACTCTAGCAAGCTAGTAAGGTACGTGCAGTCAACAACTCGCGCTGCAAGCTTTGTTTAATAACCGAACGAGGTTGGCAAAACTTTGGAAAGGTCAGATGGCGTTTCCCGGACGCGCAAGGGATGTGAGCTGTTCCGTCAACTTTAGACTGATCTTCCATTGAACCATCGGTATAACAAACACCACCATTGAAACGCACGATGGAAAAAAAAAAAAAAGGCTTCAATTTTACGATAATGTATCTGGATGCTTTTATATATTTATTTTTTTTCCCCAGGAGGCGGGCTCGCCATGAATGGATTTTTTTTTTCACATCAAATGATAAAATTTTCAGCAAAAAAATATATCTGTAACAAAAGTGCTGTGAATAACATTGTTCGGAGAACAATAGGCTAGTTTGAATACTGTGAAAGGTTATTTTGCTAATGAATAATGAACACAATGTACCTGACATTTACTACCTTGATATATGATAGATGGTACGCTTGCTAATGACCTATGGCATTTACACGTAACTGACTACAGTTGGTTAATTACTAGGATTTCCTGGCGTATGATTAATCTGTTAACCAAATCATACGGCAATTGACTTAGATGATATATATATATATATATACATATATATATATATATATATTCACCACAATGGTGAATATAGATTTCTTCACGGTGAAGTGAAGGTTCTGAATATATATATATATATATATATATATATATATACACACACGTTTTCTTTTTCAGCGTTCGTGAGGAAGCTCTACATTTGCCCACATCTATTGTCTCGCTGCCATATATACTGTACCGAAACCAAAGCCTCCATACACAACCAGGCCTTTGCACACCTTTCCATAGTTTCCCGTAACAGTTTTAAATGCCCTGTTTCATCCTATTGGCAGCACATCGTCCCCTGTATACCACACAGCTTCAATTTACTCTATCCCTTGCACGCCTCGCATCCTCCTGCATGTTTAGGCCCCGTTATCTCAAAGCATCTCTCTCGCTCCATTCTCCCATCTCGTCCTCGGCCTTTCCCTTGTTCCTTCCACTTTCGTTGCACAAATCCTCTTAAGTCAACTTCTCCTCACTCATCCTCTCCATACATCCAAACCATTTTAGCATACCCTAATCATCTCTCACAGACATACTCTGCTTGCTACCACACTTCTCTCTCGCAATGTTATGCGCAATTTTACTGCGGCCACAACATACGAACGATCAAATCCATATGTTCAGATAGACTCAAAATCCTTGGAACTAGGGTCACTAATACTTAGATTATGGCAATCAGTCTTTTAACTACGCATCGGATATTCTGAGGTGAATGAAATTATCAAGACTTTATTAGATATACATTAGTATTATAGGAAAACATTTAATAGATATGCCAGTGTAATAGAAACTTGGAAATTAAAGATTCAGTTTGAATATAGTTAAACACTTCTTTAATTTCTTTTTTAATTCATTGGTTGGAACCGAATCAAGATGTCATGTCTGTGTCATGTTTTACATGACATATGGTTTGTCTTTTCATGTCATAAATGTCATGTGTTACATAACATGTGGTCGGTCTTAGTCATAAATGTTGTGTTACATGACACGTGATTCGACCTTTTCCTGTCATAAAATGTCCGTATTACTTGACCACTTTCCCTCGTATTGGAAGCTTTCTATATATGGATGCTTTCTTCCAAGTGCTCATTGTCAAGAGAAGTTCATATTGTTTCTTGTGCGTGTGTGTGTTTTCGGGAATATGTCACGCTTTCCAGCAATCTCTCCTGGAAATATTGACTACCACATAACGTCCAGGGAAAAAGAGGCTCCCCCCTTGGGAGAGGGAGGGGGTGGGGTGGGATTGGGGGGGGGGGGGTCTTGCTTCAACAGAAGAGAAAGGTGAACCTATTCTAAAGCAAATGGAGGGCGTGAGACCCAGGTCACGTTTGACCCAGGTCACGTTTGACCTTTTGGGGCAGACCCGGAGCACGAGGATTCGAGGAGGAAGCACATCGAGCCGTATGGGTCCGGCCGAAAGATTCTAACGAGTCAAAAACACAAGAATCAGCTGGAGAGTGGATAGCAACGAGGCAGGAGACGAATGAAAGGAAACTACAGTAAAGTGAAGCACTGATCCACCATTACCGAAGAAGGAGTGTTTATATAGTCTCAAATCCGTGAAGATTAACCTTGAATCTACCAGCAAAAAGCCTGGATAATTAGCCAAGATGATATCGATAAGAAGAGAATAAGATAACTACCGTATCAGTTTGGAACTAGAGGCATGAGAATCAATAACTTGGGTTGAAGTAGTGATAAGAGAAATACTACAAGCGCTGAATTTGATTTCGAAATGTTGGATGAAATTGTGCAACTCGATGGAATCAAATAATAATATTAATCTGAGGGAAATCTAAGACGAAAAGAAGTGATGAGATGCGAGATTTTTTTTTTTGAAAGAAAAAGTGTAAAGACAAGGGAATGAGGGCTGTATGATATTAAATGTAAAAGAGCTAGAAATAAATCTCTTTAATGCAAAATACAAGAAGAGATATACAACTTTGTTGATATATACATAAATATTATATGAACATACCTTAACATTTCTCCATGAAAACTATTTTTCAATTACTGTTGCTACAGCATTGCCGAACCGGTTGCCATCGACTCCACAAGCAAAGGAAACATGATAAAAGTTTCACTATAAATATCTGAGACATGCGCAAGTGCTATTCAAAACTTGACAATACTTAGCAATGCTTTGAAATGCGTCTTCGACCCTGAATAAGTTAACAGAGCGATTCGGTATCACTTCAACATCAGAGAAAATCTAAATCAAACATTCTGTTGTGTATGTAATACCCAAAAAAAAAGAAAACATTCTGGCGTACAGGATACGAGGGGCTTCTCTCTCATTACACACACGTACACCTCCGGGTGTATGCTGGATCTGGTATGAAACATATTCTGACGAGGGAAGAATCGCTAGAGCTGGAGCTGAGAAGTTTGGAACGGTACGTTCTTTTGCGAATATCTCTCTCTCTCTCTCACTCTCTCTCTTTTCACTTTTCTCTCTTTTTCTTTCTCTCTCTCTCTCTCTCTCTCTGTCTTCTCTCGAATAGGTTAACTGCTGTGGGAAAAGCAAATGTGTTCGGTAAATAGTGTATACACTATCTGGGTCCGCCTGTCTTTATGTAAACGAAGACCGGGTGCGTGGTAAAACTACGAGACACTGAAGCCGAACACGAAAGAGCGCCAGTTCTTATGGAGGCCGAATTATCGAAGAGGGAATTATGAGTATTCCAATAATTGTCTCGCGATAATCCACCTTCAGGTGAAATGAATGTGAGCAGGGAACATGATATGTAAATGTGATGGTACTTCTATTCAGGGGTTCGATTCCCTTCCCTGCCTTTCTGTACCTTGCTATGTGCATTCATCCGAATCTAAAGCCTTATCCAATTCCTACCTTATATTTTTTTCCTTCTATGCATTTCTATCTGTTGGATAGAATATCATAGTCATTATAAAAAAAAAAACACTAAAGATTCTATATCTATAAAAGCCTAAGGTACACAGATCTTGTCTGGAAAAATATGAGACAAAAAAAATAAGACATTGTTAGTCCCCGTGGTACAATGGTTAGCGTCACTGCTTGTAAATCAGGCGGACAAGAGTTCGAATTCCGAGTGGAGCAGCTGGCTCACTGCCAACCCAGCTGTTCATCGTCTCTTTTAGGGGTTTGTCGATAAAAGGAGGACCCACTATAAGCTGGAATATATATATATATATATATATATATATCAATCTATTTTTCAGCAGAAATATCTATTGATCTATTCATTTACATACTTATTTGCATATTCGTTCCATGAAAAAAGAAATTACCGAAATATTACCGAAAGAAGACTGTGAATATTTTTGCATGTGATAAACTACACGAGAGCATAATAGATTAAAATTAATTGACTGTTTTGTCTGTGATGAAATTCGGGAGAGAATGACTCTTCATGTTCAGGAGACATAATCATGGTCTTCGCCCAAAGTTCCATCTGGTGCATATAAGGTCATGATCTCGTAAAAATGTTTATGGCTGGCCGGCTTTACAGTCCTGTTGCTTTGTACAGGCGAGAGGCCTCGTTCGCACTTTGTTGACCCGGTAGTAAATAGTGGCATTAACGGAGATGATGATAACGTATGTCCCGCCTCATTATACTGAGGGAGTGTCGACTTTATCGGGCTCGATGATCACGCTTTACGGCCCCAGACCTAATTGGGTATTTGTGATACATAAGCAAACCCTCTCCACACGACTCTGCATTTTATGGTAAATTGTTACGAACTTGGAAGACCCTCTCCCCCCCCCTCCCCCCATATGGTCGAGCAGGAAGGTCCTCTGGTGTCGGGACAACGCAGAAAGACCTTCACCAAGGCTGGATCCTTCGGGAGGATTTGACCCAAAGGACTTTCGTCTGACCCCGACGCGAGAGTTGATATAAAAGACACTGTGGTCAATGGAAGTCAACAGCATAACCCAGGCAATATCTTCAGAGCAACCACGTTCCGGTATATGATACTGCAGCTACGTGGACGATGCCTCAAGTCGGAGTGAGGAACGTAGAGCACCTGCCTGCATCACCTGCAGAAGGCCATGAAGGAGGGAGAGAGAGAGAGAGAGAGGGAGAGAGAGACCTCTCTCAGGATCTCGGGTTCACCTATGAACTTTGCGCTGAGAACGGGATTACATTTCCTTGATGTACCTGTCAATGTTGCAGAGGGCACATTTGCCATCCCAGGTATTACAGGAAGCCTACTGATGTCGGACTGGGGTTCTGGGAGCGTCTCCAAGTGAATACCCAATGGGAACGTCGTACGATCCCTCATCAGAGGAGACCTTGAGAGCTGTCTCCTAGGGTTCTCCCCAGCAGGAACTGTCGACGACTTCGAGAGATAGTGTTTAAGAACAAATAGCCCCCCCCCCCAAAAGGACGACGAAGAGACCGAGGCAAAGACCTGCTGAGAGACGCGACCCAGCTGAAACATCTCTTGTCTCCATCGTATATGACAGTGCAACAATCATTGCTTCTTTCTCTTGAAGCCAGAGGTTTCCTCTTCCTCCTCTTGCCCACGAAGTCGATACGAGCGGGTAACATCACCGAATCATCGGTGGGAACGTTACAATAACGTCAGCACTGACGATAAGACTAAAGCTGATCACCAGCAGAAGAACGCCAGTGTTCACAACCCGCTTACATGAAACACACAACTCGTGACCCTGGACTCCCCCCGCTGCCCACGCCTCTAGAGGAACGAATGTCATCAACAGATCTTCGTGCCTTGATGGTGATTGCAGGCTTCGTGATGCGGATTAATTCGTGTCGCCACCAACGCCTCCGCCACCTCACTACCTAGATTAACAATACGCCTAAGAGAACGTCCTCCCACGCAGCATGTGCTCTAGGCAGCACCCAGAGAATTTACTAGACACGGCCTGACGCACGAAACCAAAGTTCTTAAGACCCCCAGCCATTGAAAAGAAAGGAAGATAATGATCAAAGAAAGACCAGGTGAGGAATCTTCACCCATTCGTTATAAGCAGATTATTTCAAATTACTCTTAGCCTTTACAGCAGCTCTCAGTCGAAGGCAGATAGAGCCTGCTAGGTACACCTAGGAGCCAATAGGAATACTACCATTTCCCGGGCTGCCTACTTTTGCGTCCTTCCCCACACACACACACAAAAAAAAAAAAAAACTCTGACCTTCGAGAGTGTATATGGCCTTAGAATCATCTTAAATGCCTAAGAGTGCTCAGGGTTTTCGCTGTAATATATAACAGTACATATCGACAGCATTCAAACTGTTGTACAACAGCAGTAGCTCTACTAACGGTAACTGGCAAGATAACAGTCTGTACATCTGAAACACAATACTCGAAACATTTTCTATGCGTTTTACGTTTTCTTCTAATTTCTCGCGGAATTTTTGGGAATGACTTATGAAAACTTGTATAAACCTCCACACATGATGTACCATGATGTACAAAAAGCACATATCATCTGTACTAATTCATCTGTCATAAAACCTAGAATATCAAATATGCCAGTAAAGACAAAACACAACAAATCGAAAAGTTTATGAGCTAATGCTTCGATAGTCTGTGACTCGCATGCTTTCTGAAACGGTGAGACTTGAAACAGTGGATGTCAGAAAACGGGAAATATCAAATGTCGGGCAGTTCGTACGCTTTTGCACTCGCAATTTCGGCTTTTATGGGTTTCTGATACAGTCAATAGTGTTTATATATATATATATATATATATATATATATTGGTGTTACCGGACTCCACCTGTATTTGGACACGCCACGCGTGTAAACTCACCTTCAGCGAGGCTGAATTTTCTTGATGGATTAGGTGTTATTCGGGCCCTGCAGGCTGCTAGGTTTTCGACCTTCTCTGCTATGTGCCTCCTCCCCCCCCCCCTCCCACCCACCTTTTGCTGTTATAGCACGTTTTTGCTCCTAATGGCCTCCCTCTCTCGCTAATAGCGGTTCCTACGGAGCTTAGAGCCTTAAGGCTTGTGATAACCTCCTATTTTCCAGAAATTTGTGAGTATTTCCTGCTTTGTAGCTGCTGACTCCTAGCTCTGTAGTTGGTGACTCCTAGCTATGTAGTTGGTGAATCCTAGCTATGTAGCCGGTGAATCCTAGCTCTGTAGCTGGTGAATCCTAGCTCTGTAGCTGGTGAATCCTAGCTCTGTAGCTGGTGAATCCTA
>JAYMFT010119545.1:0-10000 GCA_038088735.1 Panulirus argus
GTCGCGCCCCCCCCCCCCTCCTGGCCAGCAGAGCAGCAGCGCCCCCCCCCCCCCTTCCAAAACCGCGCGGAGGTCTCGCAGAGGGACGGCGTCTCCGACCGGCACAACAAGCGCTGCCCGTCTGGTATGCACGGCTTCTTTTAATTTCCAAATCTCAAGCGGTCTCCCCCCCCCTCGAGGGAGGGAGGGATGGATGGGGGGTGGGCTCTCTTTCACTGCCACCAGACGCGCTCACGATCCAGAGCGCAACAAAACGACGTGGCGGGACTCCTCGGGTCCGAGTCAGAATCCGGTAAACTAATGCAAATTATAAACAAGCAACGGAATCCACAAAACAAAGAGAGGAATGAAAGGCTCTCTGTTACGAATACCGTGGACGGGATACCGGCTTGCCTCGGTTGCCAGGGGAGTCGAACCCAACTATGAGTGCCAGGAAAGGTGGGTCTTAATGTGGCCGAACGCGTCGTAAGTGATGGCGCATTCAAACGTACGATCACCTTCCTATCATCACCATACTTCCGACTGTCCTCCTTTGGCAGGGCTCTCATGCGCGAGGAGGAGGAGGAGGAGGAGGAGGACATACCATAGGGATTAAACGCCTCCTTCTATAGGTGAGGCGCTTCTTCCACGCCTCTCTCACTAGCTACCTGTTCGAAGCGAAAACACTGCAAGAATACAGTACAAAGACCTGTAACTTTCCAATACACACAAAACAAAAGAAAATCAAACTCTCCTTCAGCAGGACCAGCCCACTAGATACACCCAAAATTCACTGTCCTGTGTTCCAATCTAATCCAACTGCATCCCACATTTTCCCAGCCACTGTGATGTATTCTGATCTGAATGTGACTTTCCTCGACCAGATTTTGATGAACTGTTAAGCCCGCGGTGATACAGTCTGTCACGGCTGTAACGTTAGATTGATATCAATCCATTGTTTTTACTGTAACTGTGTTATGGCCACTGTAACTGTGTTATGGCCTGATGAATCCACACGCTGATGCAGCTGAATCCCGTTAGCCAAGGAGATCTAAGAGTGACCATGTGTGTGGCCAGAGAGCGGACCCCCATTCTACAAAAGCGGAACCTATACTAATGTCTTATTTCCATCAACATTAGCAACTTGTGCAGAATACAACTACTTTTCTCCCGGGAATATTCTCGTCATAGATCATTCGGTCTCCTGTTAACTGGCACCTCCGCTCCAGTCACGACGGTTATGACAAAATTCAAATGTAACTACTGACCCAGCTCGACTCGATTTTGACCAAGTGAACACCATCGCAACCATCCTGACCTATTCATAACCAATTCTGACCCCCATTAGCCTCGGCGTAACACCATCAAAAACCGCGACCCAGTTTTATCACATTCCGACGAAGAGCTAATCTCACTAACACACAATTCCGTCTAATTTTGACAAGAGCAACCAATGCGAATCGATGTCGATTCTATCTATCTTACGATATAGCGTTACCCAGTTAGACGAACCCACCCACCCACCCCCACCCATCCCCCTACCGTAATTCAGTTAAAACCCCCGAGCTGACCTGAGTTCGAGCCAGTGTGCCATCATCGTGCCTCCTCCTCCTCCTCCTCCTCCTCCCCCACTTCTCTATCCTCCTCCCCTGAACCCTAAGTCACGGGTGGGGAGGGTATAAAGGAAAAAAACTTGATTAATGACCAACATAAATCAAGGCAAGATCCTTCTTCATATTCTCCGCCGGGACTTAATTGAACTTTAACTGCCACATCCTCGGCCAATACGGGTCACAGTCCTGTATCATGCGCCTCCGCCGCTCTGCTTAAAAACTTTATACACCTCGTCTCTCTACTACTGTCGGCGGAACTTCGGGTAAAAGGACTTAAGATGATGAAACTTAGGCTTCTGGAACTTTGGATAACCGAACTTTGGGAAGGCCGAACTTGTGTGTCGAAAAATTATATAACCTGAATGTATATATGAGGATGATAAATGATTATATAAAGCAGTACTTGGGAAAGCAAAGGTTATCAGAACGTCGACATTTCATTTAAAGAAAATAAAATCTATCGAAGTCAAAGGCGTTCTCGTCAATCTTATGCTTCAATCCACAATCCATCAAATGCTTCAATCCACCATTCATATAATGCTTCAATCCACCATCCATCGAACGCTTCAATCCACCATCCATCGAATGCTTCAATCCACCATCCACTTATTGCTTCAATCCACTTCGATACCTCCTTCCACCATGTTTCGAACCGCCTAAATACTCTTCTGATCCAACAACACTGCCATCATCTCTCCATTTTCACGTGTAACGTTTCTTTCTATATCGAACTAAAGAGTTTCTTAAACGTTTCGTTACCTCCAGCACAACATAGTTAACGCATGAGAATCACATGCATCCCCAGCCCCCTTGGAGAGAGAAAAAAAAAAATGTCGCAAGGCTGTGTGGGTGGAAGACCGACCATGTTGGAGACTTAACAAATACCTCTGGGTCATCTATTCCTCTCCGAAGAAGATACGTAAAACTAATATCCCCCAAGGGAGTTTTGAGGGCTTAAGTACCACAGGAGAGGTGGGAGGTAGTTCCGGAAAAAAAAGTGTTAAGTTCTGCCTAGCACAAGGGGACCGCCGACCCTCCGGAAGGTTCAGAGATGATAACATCCTCCAGAAAATAACCTGAAGAACGTAAGGGTGACGGAGGGAGGGTCTCAGAGAGACGACGGATCGAGCAAATAAGCGACGTCGGTTTACAGACAAAGAGTTGGTCCTGGAGAGAGGCCAAGAAGAATCAATAGCCGACGATATAAGTTACCCTTGTGGAGGTTTAGAGATCAAAAACCCAACCGAAGATATTAGTAATATTGAGGCTGCTCACAGACAAAGCCTCTAAGCAAGCAAGCTCTTATAGAAACCTCGAAGGAAGTTACAGACCACTGTACACAACCTAAGGTAGGCTTGTACACAACCTTCAATTAAAAATAAAATTCTAGTGAGCTTCACATACAAAACCCTTTTGATATGTAACTCTGGGTGTGTCATAAATAATACCCCAAGATATACGTAAAACTAAGCGAGGCTTTTAAAAATAACATCCAACCGGTATAAGTAACCTTAGGAAGCTTAAAGATAATAATCCCACGAAATACGATAATCTTGGGTTTATATTCTGATGGCATAATAAGACTTTAGAAAAAAATAAGTTAATATGGGCATGGGAGTGCAAAACTGCAGGTCAGAACGGTAATGTGTTCTGGGGCCCAAAGAACGTGCCTCTCCGTCTTTCCTGACTCCAACTCAGTCTTCCACACCCAACCAGTCAGTATCCGGGTTCCAAGTCCCTTCATGTATCACTGCCTTATGCAAACAGCACGAACACTATCAATACCGCGGCTTAATCACCTAACCTATGCATCACACAGAAGCAATGCTACACAGTTTTAAAATAATGATAATTGGAATCACGTACCACGTATCTGCACCTACCTACGCCCAACACTGTGCTACTTCTCAGGGTAAACTCCTCTCCGTAAACCTAAGCTACTTCAAGAGTAAACCTAGAAGACAGTTTAAATGCAAACTATAAGATAATCCCAAGTTAAAACCTTCAATTCCACTGTACATACGGACTAAATCAAACGCCGAGACTTTCTGAAAAGAAAAAAATGAAAGTCCCACGTAAACCAACCGTAGTAGACTCGCGGGCACACTTTACGAAAGGCCCAGGGTGTAAACTCTCAAACACCAAACAAACTGAAAGATAAGTAATGGCGGACAGGCAAAGACTGATCTCGAGATGAACCCAAGCCGACTTCCTCCCCCCCGGTGTTCCCTCAGCTTAACGGCTGACCGTTACGGCGATCACGAGACATTTAAACTTTCTCTCGCCTTTTTTTCCTGACGCCGCTCTCTATGTATCCCGGAGGGAACGTTAATTTCGCTACTGGTTATCATAAAATCGTTAACATTACGACACTATCGCCGTTAACCGAACGCTGATTATAAGTAATGCTTTAATAAGAGCACATTCTCTGGTTAAAAATGGGCTGACAGCAAACAATACCCCAGTGAGCAACACGCGAATATATTTCACTCACTCGCCAATACGGAGCAATCGCGAAAAACACATGGACTCGCTCACCGTAAAGAACTCAGTAATTAAAGAGAACTCGATAATTATGAAGAATTTGGTATTGATATTAAACTCGTTATGACAACTGATTCGCTTACGGAGGAAAAATAAAATACATTTTTCAACCTTCTCTCTCTCTCTCTCTCTCTCTCTCTCTCCCTCCCTCCCAGACATCAATGTTGTATGTACGTACTGTATCACTTCCCAGGGCAAAGGATATGAGTGTGTGCCGAGCTGTAATGAGGAGTCATTACTGGAGTATGAGGCGCAGAGGACGGTATAAGGTACGCTGAACAGTATATAAGGAGTATGGGGGAGTATTAGGAACACGTAAAAGTATGAGGAACATGGAAGGGTATTAGGGGTATTAGGAAACTAGGAACGGTACGAGACACGAGGGTGAGTTCATGGGAATATGGAACAATATGAGGAGCATGGGAGGGTACTAGGAACATGGAACGGGATGAGGAACAAAAGAGGGTTTGAGGGAACGTGGAACAGTATGAGGTGAATGGGATATACTTAATATATGAGATTCAGAAGGCAAAGAAAATAGCTTATAGAGCCACAAAGAAATATATTCAAATGCAAAACGCAAATCAAGCACCCCAAGTTCCATCGGTCCAAAATAAAGAGAATAGATCACTTACACGAGCCAGACACTAAAGAAGAAGAAGAAAAAAAGCAAAACGAATCTATGTGTTCAGTGATCCAACAGCCGCCTTGAAAGACAAACGACTCAGAAGAAATCTTCTTCCAGAACTGTACTCCCCATCATGCCACGCAAGAGGTATTTCATCGCCTCGCCGCAGAGAGCCGTCGAAAAGCATACCTGACCCGTGCACTCCGACCCAAGACTCTTGGAACTCTATGTCTTTCTAAAAGGAAGGCAAAACACCATTAGCACGAGCACTAAACATCCTTCTGGGGAAAAAAGAAAAAAGAGAGCCTGGACTCTGGCATAATTTCAGAGAGTTTGGAACTGGCTCACAGAGCACCCCCCCCCCCCCCACTCCATTAAGAAAGATGCAGAGTTGCTCCAGAAGGGGGGGGGGAAGAGAAAGAAAGAATTGTGACCGATTTCACAGACATCGCATATCATTAAAGTCTTTTTTCGTTTCTTCCAGACGTAAGATGTAAAATGCACGGAATCAAATAATCTACATAACTCGGGGCAACATGGCTCAAGGGCGGGAAAAATCACGTCTCTCTCTCTCATTTACATGATCGTAAGATAAAACTAAAGAGTTCCAGAAGAGACAAAACGTTGATGTCTTATACACAAAACTCTGCAAGAGCCTTTTGATAAAATGTAACCATGGTGTAATACCTCACAAATAATACGTTAAGATGGGAGTAATAAGGTACATGTGTGAATATAGATATGCAATTTCTTTGCTATAAATAACAGGGGAAAATGTGTAAAAATAGATACGTAATCTCTTTAACCAAGAGATCACAACACGTTGCTGTGAGTCACGCCATCTGCAGTGTCTCCACGTCAGAAGGACGGCTCCCCAAGGAGGTATACTGGCACCTTTTGTGTTTCCCATTCTCATTTCTGACACAGACTTCTCTACATGAACTACGAGTGTCGTATTCTTAGCGGAGGATACTAGAATAATTACGGAAATTACATCAGTTGCGGAAAATGAAATGTTACGAACATAAACCATATTTTCCATCGGGCTTCTTATTAGATTTCTGTTCATTAATAATGAAAAATGTAAGGAAAATGATGAAGACTTAAAAACCAGCACTGAACACTGGACTGACGTGAGCATCATTATAATTCGATTAAAAAAAGTAATGTCAAAAGACCTTTGAGTGACAATTCCTGACGACCTTTCTTTCAGCGAACGCGGCAGGGCAACAACCGCTTCTTCCAGAGAACATATGGTACACGTAAGGTACGTTAAGGTATGAGCGAACATGAGGCGAAGCATGAATGAGACCTCTGTGTACAGCGGGAGAGTATGAGACGAAGCACGAGTGAAGAGTGTAGACAGCGAGTGTGAGTACAGAAGAAAGCAACTGTGATAAGAATGATTATTGTGAGCTATTATGAGGGTTAGCACGTGTGAGAAGCATCAGTATAGCGAGATAGTGTGAGAGAAGGCCTGTGAGTACTGCGGGCTAGTATGAGGGGAAACATGAGTATAAAGGGCTGGTATGAGGGGAAGCATGACTAAAGCGAGCTAGTATGAGGAAGAACATGACTAAAGCCGGCTAGTATGAGGGGAAGCATAACCAAATCGGGCTAGTATGAGGGAGAGCATGAGTATAGGGTATATGCATGAGGGAAGACACGAGCATAACGGGACAGTGTGAGGGAGAGCATGAGGTAGTTCAGCCGGGGGCGGCGCGCCGCAGCCGGCCAAGAAGAGGTGGTCGGCAGGAGGGAGGGAGGAGAAGGAGGGGTGGGCTGGTGCGCAGCCTATAATTGGTTCCCGCCTTAATCACTCTTTGCTCAAAGCATTAACTTATAATTACCGCCCATTATAACAAACAATTAAACCCCGCGCTCGCGGTGCTTGGAGACGCAGCCCGCCAAGGCAACAGAAGACCCGGGCATGGGAACAGAAGGGGTCCCTGTTAAGGCAACAGAAGACCCTGGCATGGCAACAGAAGGGGGCCCCCTGTTAAGGCAACAGAAGACCCGGGCATGGCAACAGCACAGACTGCCCTTAAAACGAGAGGCTTGGGAATGACAAGTGGGGCTCTTAACACATACCTGGAGACAGAGCGAGGATGCTGGATCCCCTTAGACGTTTGAGGACCATTTGCTGCCACTACATGCTTGGCGGGGCACCAGGGGATCAACCACGACAACTTACACGCTTGTCGGGGCACCAGAAGATCAAACCACGGCAACTACACGCCTGGCGGGACAACTGGAGACCCCGGCAAGGAAGCTATGAGACTTAACAGGGCAACTATAGGCAAAAAAGGAAAGACATACAGACCGACAGAGAGACAACAGCAAACTCAGCGTAAAGTAATTGGAGGCCTGGAAAGACAACAGAAACTGGAAAGACTGCCATAGAACCAGCTGGGCAACTGGAAAAACCAGAGACCCGACAAAACAACTGAGAGACCGGAAAGGCCACTGGAAAGTCGGTAAGGCAGCAGAGACCTCGCAAAGGCCTCTGGAGACCTGAAAAGGCCACTGGGAGCGAAATGGGCCAACTGGAAACCCAGGAAAGTAGAAACCGACAAGGCAAGTGGAGACCAGACAAGGCATCTGTGAGTCCAGGAAGGCAACCAGAACCTGGAAGAAGAACCAAGAACTCTGAGAGACCACCAGCAACCCATCAGGGCAGATGGAAATCCAAAAGGCAAGGAATCGAGCAAAGCAAATAAGGAACAAGCAAAGCAAATAAGAGCCCAATAAGGCAACTGTGCTCGAGCGGGCGAGAGCAAAAGAAAACCAAGTCCGCAAGTTAACTGGGAGTTTTGTAACGCAAGTGGGTTTCCAGCAAGGTAAGTAGGAGTTCCCTAAGTGGGATCCCAGAAAGGGAACTAACCGGGAGTTCAGTAAGACAAGTGGGTTTCCAGTAAGGCAACTGTGAGGTCTGAGAGGCAAGTGGGGTTCCAGCAAGGCAAGCGGGAGCTCTGCGAGGCAACTGGGTTCCCAGCAAGGTAACTGGGATTCATATATGGTACCTGGGATCCCAGCTAGGCAACTGGAAGTACTGGACGGCAAGTGGGATTCCAGCACGCTAAATGATCAGCTCAAACAGGTAACTGAGAGCTCTATAATGCAACGGGGAGCCTGACAAGATAATCTAGACCCAAAGAGAGTTACTGTGAACTCCACGAGGCGAACCAGATCCAGATAAGACAAATGAGAGCCCGGCATAATAACCTGGAGCAGGGCAGAGCAAGCTACAGCCTGGCATAGCAAATAGGAAGACCCAGGAAGGTAATTACGACTCCAGAAACACAATCTAGGGCCAAGGTCGGCAATGCAACTGTGGGACCATCAGGAAGACTGGGAGTTAAATCACGACCAGTTAACGGTTAAATACCACTTACTGAGCGTGTAAATTCTTTCATGGTTATGGCATTATAAGCATAATAGGTGAGGGTCACTGACAAATAAATGACAAAATAGCCTGTTTTTCTGTCCTGTGGAAAATGACTATCTCTGTTGGGGGGAAACCCATCAAACTAGTCCAGAGGCCATTATGTTTTCCAGTGGCTGACAAGGCAAATAATGGCCAAGCAAGGTTGGCCTAGTACCCTTGGTTACAGAGACAGGCAATGCAAATAATTGCCCAGCTGTACAACTGGGACCCAGATGCAAAGTGGCCAGGAGGCCAGCAAACCCAGGGTTGGGTATACTTTGAACTCTAAAAGTTTCACAAAAGTAATACAATTCTCCACGTCAGTGAACACCCAGCAACAACAACTATGGATCCCGTAGGGTAAACAGACTTGGAAATACACAGGCAGGGAAGGCAACCGAAAAGTTTCCCCGAGACAGTATGGGAGACTAGAAGTCAACCAGAGACCAGTAAGGACATGTGAAAGCCCTGAAGACAGCTGGGAACCCATCAAGGCAATCCGCGACTCGGGGGAAAACAACAGCTTAGCTCGGCAAGGTAACATGGGACACTTAATGTTCCCAAAATTACTACGTCAGGCCGGCCAGGATCTTCACCAAATATACCCAAGGGAACTAGGAGTCAGGATATTCGTACCGTGAACCTCCCTCCCACTCCTGACCAAACAACCAACTTGGGTGTAAGCGAACCACTCGTCACCGAGAGGGGGTGGGGGTCTTCTGCTTTATCTTGTTTCCATCTCTATAAATCAGGAATTTAGGATACAATCAACTGTTCCCCCAAGCAGATCCCCTTCGTCATAGACAATCGAGTCCTCTGTAATGCATCTTCACCGTGTACGCCAGTTATGATAGGTACTTCAAAGGTCTTACACCCAAGGGGACAAGAAATTGCGAGATCCCCTTGCCCCCCACCTCTCTCTCTCTCTCTCTCTCTCTATACCAGAGTCGTGGATCCGGAGTGCAAGTGTGAAACCCTTTTACTTAATCCTCTTTCAGCGTGTAAACCCTGGCCTTAACCCTATTCACCATCCCTTCGTGTAGTGGAGCTACAGTTCAGACAAATCCCTTTACTCAATCTACCTTTAACTCTGTCCGGGACCTCCAGGGGACACTCCCTGCCGAGGGAAATGGTGCAGATGGGGGGGAGGGGGGGGGGAGGAAAAAGAAGGAAGTGTTCGCCAGCATGGCTTTTAGCGTAAAGAGATAAGACACACACACACATTCACACACACAGATGGAAATGTATGAAAACTGTTACGAGCAATTATCATCTACCCTGGAAACCATGCGCTACGACTGTTTATCACAGTGTACGTACGTATTACAACGTAATTTCCCCTCTTGCTTCCTCCTACACAAGAAACTTCTTAACACTTAGAAAAGAGTGCAATGCATTTAGGGTGAAACATCACAGGCATACATAATGCATATAAACTAGCTCGCCGTGCTCCGCATGTGCGTGCATACGTAATTCGGCGGGATGGGAAATGTAATAACGTTAATGCAGCTGTACAGGCGCCACTTACGATCGTCGGAGAGGACTTCCAGCTTGGCGGAGGCCCTGATGGTGTCCCCGGCCGCGTTCTCCACCACGCACTCGTAAACGGCCTCGTCCCTCTGGTACTTGACCGGCTCGATCCTTAGGATGGATCCTCCCGGCACGTCGAGGACGATGAAGCGCGTGTTGCCGCTGATCCTTCTGTTGTTCTTCCGCCACTGGATCTTGGGCTCGGGGGTCCCCGTGGCACGGCAGGTGAAGGAGGCCACGCGGTCGCTCATGACGCGCTGGTCCCGGGGGCGTTCCTCG
>JAYMFT010119556.1:0-13294 GCA_038088735.1 Panulirus argus
TTTACGACACGCAGGGAATACGTGGGAAGTATTCTTTCTCCCCTATCCCCAGTGATAATATATATATATATATATATATATATATAATTTCCTTCGTATATTAGTCTCGTTCAAGTACATTCTCACAGTGTTCCCATTCTAGAGTGTATCATCATCAGTATCATTATCATTACTTCTTTTTTTTTGTTTTAACGTGGACTTAGCGTGCGGGCCGCGGCCTCCAACAGCTCGGTCGGTCAGCGACGCTCCCCCCCAGCGACAGGGAAGGGGTGGAGATCGGGCCACAGATGATGACGACATGAAGAGGCAGACGCAAGAACGGACGATCAAGACGTTTACATTTCCCCAGAGTGGAAATTCACACCAATTTTCAATTAAATTTCACCCCCTATTACATGGAGCTTCCTCTCTCCAGCTCGCTCGTTTATTCAAAGCGCCTGTCACTGTTCCGTTCCACTCCGTTCCGTTGCCATTCCACCTTTCGGTAGAGGGAGTCATAATTTATTGGGTGCTGTGGTGGCAAATTTCTACGCTCCTCGACAATAAAGCTCTCCACGCCTGTCCACATCTGTCCACAGCAAACCAGATACGACAGGGGCCATAAAGGAGACAGGAATAGACACTGTTTGGTGTAAACAGTTGCTTAAGACAGAAACAGACGGGTGGATGATACAGACAAAAACGTTTTATCAAATTATCAAATTCGCATTAATGTCTGCACTGTGCCAGACCCGTCTTGTTTATGGATCTATTCCGAGAAAATTCGGTACAAATTTTGAGCCAAAATTTTTGCCTTGATTTTTCGTGAAATTTGTGTAAATAATTTTAGCGTTATTCAGCATGAAAAAGACATATGATACATATATCTTAGCTACCATTTATGAATAATTACGCAAAACCACACTCCTCGGTAATTTCAAAACTGTAAACATTTCCTTTAGTCTCCTTGTGATGTGCCTATGGCATCTTCACACGAGTTTCTCATCACTGCAAATAATCACATGCAAATGACTCTCACGGGATTGAAGATACTTTGCCTGTGGGTTAAAAAGACGATCGTGGACTAATAATCACCCGCTAAATACAACGTAATCCAAATCTACAATAAGGGCAAGGGTCATATTCAATATATATGTAGAGATAGCGTGTATGGCCTTTAAGAATTATTACCTTGGACACCTGAGTAAGGCGTCATCAATATCACCTGACGTGCCACGCTTAAATGACGTTAACAACTCTTTTAACAACCAACTTACACTAAAAAAAAAAACTCTTATAATCCATACAATATGTGCAATATGTTGTTTTTCCCTCACCCCTCTCCTTAATCCAAGTGGATTTACTGTAAAATTTTCATTCGGCGTGAAGTGTTTTCGATTTGCATTATAATACGTTTCAAATGACACCAGCGTGTATTCAAATAGGCTCAAAACAGATTTCCTGATGAGCCGCTACTATTTTTAAGTGTTGTGACCGACAGTCACACGATTTGCGAGTTCCCCCTCTCCTCCCCCTGGCTTCATGGATAAAGCCACACGATCGATAAAAGCTTATTCAATTTACGACGAGCAAAAAAATCAATCGTGTTGCCTCTCATGCGATGGGAAACGTAGCGATTATCAAATCAAAAATTTCTGTAAATATTCTGAGGTTATCTGGGAATGTTAGAATATATATTCTTACATTTACAAATTTGCATATCTATTGCGTAAGGAGGTACCTTACAAATTCTGGACCATCTTATACTTGCCTCGGAAATCTTTCGTAGACCAAAAAAAAATTTACATAAATACGTATTCTTTGTTGCTAGTGGTGGATAAGATGAGGCAAGCCTTGCTATTGGTGGCTGGGTGGCGGTGGTATGAAAGCCGCGCTGTGAATGGTGCGAGGAGACGAACCTTGCTATTGGTGGCTTGGGGAGAGGGGGGGGGGGGTGTGTATGAAAGCCTGGCTGTGAGTGGCGGCAGAGAAGATGGGCCGCGCCTTGCTACCGGTTGGTGGCTTGGGGTTAGAGAAAGCCGCCCTGTGAGAGGCGGACGGAACAGAGCCAGTAGCAGGAGCAGCAGTAGGAGCAGAAGCAGAAGCAGGGGTGGTTCGACCAAAAGCCTTACACCTCTCGTAAGGAATTCCTCAGTACCAATATTAAAATTTTACTACTGCGCTTCGGGCCCTAACTATGAATCATAAAACATTTTATTACTATATCTGCTTCAAATTCGTTTCCAAACTTTTAGGGAAACGCCATTACAACTCGAGGCTAAAACCCCCATAAAATAAACTTCAATAGCGTTACCTTTACGGCCTTCCCGATTTCAACACATTTCCCTCCCCACCCCACCACCACCCGTTCCTCCTTACTCTAGATAATAAAAGAAGGTCTCGCTACATTAACCTCTACACCAGCCAGTTAAGAAGGTCTTCCGGGGGGGACGCCAGGGAGATATACTGCATCAATAATACCGACAGTCTCCATTAAGGTGGGGGAAATATTGTATGCTACTGACGAGAGCGCCTCTGTCGGCTCAGCCGTTACCACATTTACCAACGGCGCGGAGGTCAGTCCAATGCTATTTCACCATTGCCTATAATAAACCCAACAGCCGGGGATGAAGCCAACGAAGGGGAAAAAGCTTCCGTATACAAAATACCGATATATATATATATATATATATATATATATATATAGATATATAGATAGATAGATAGATAGATGAAAATCACACTGGTTCGTGATGGCAGTAATAAAGGTTAAATCGCACTTCAGTAGGAGTTCATAGAGTTTTATTTAACATGCTGGCAATCCTCCCCTCCTGTTTTCACTTTTCCAAAAGAAGGAACTGAGAAGGGGGCTAAGTGAGGATATCCCCCTCAAAGGCTCATTCATCTGTTCCTTACGCTATCTCGCTATCGTCGGAAACAGTGAATACGTATGATGAAATATATATATATATATATATATATATATCACAGAGAGAGCCTTGGTTCTGTGTGTGTGTGTGTGTGTGTGTGTGTTACCCGCCTCCACCGACTGTCCCTGTGGAAGGGGCATAGTTTTTCTCGCTCTACTTTGCATACTCACTCACTCTTCTTCAAGGGGAACGAGTCACGTGGGGGAGGGAGGGAGGGAGGGAGGGAGGGAAGGGAGGGATTCCTTCTAGCGTTTCCGCCTCCAGCTTCTTCTCCCTTGGTAGGAGGTGAGTGATTTACCCACCTCCTCCTTACGGCTGAATTCATCCCAAGAGGTGAATGAGTTAATCCATCAAATTCACTCCATGAGGTAAATGATTTAACCCCTTATAGTAACAGCGCAAATTATTCCATAAAGTAAATGATTTATCCTTTATCACATTCATTCTATTCAAGGTGAATGATTTACCCCCTTCTTATAATGCGAGTTATTCCGAAAAGAAAAAAATATTTACATCTGCTTATCACATTCACTCATTAACCCCTTCTCACAATGCAAATATTTTCCCGTGGGAAATTTGTCTCAGGAGACTTAGCCCCCGGTAAATAAATAAATAAAAAAAAAGACTTGCTCTCAACACCTTAAGCTTATCCGTGACCAAAGGACCGAATGCTATCCTTTGATCCCACATCAACCATGAATGTACAGTAGAGAAAAATATCATGTTTCTCCCTTCTAGCGCAATGGCATACTCATTCAACATTAATGCAGTTTAGAATAATGGAGGCGTCCTGTAATACATTTGGCGTTTAAAATATATATATATATATTCCCGGGGCACTAATGTACGTCCAATTCAGGGAGTACATTAGCACATAAATCACACGAGCACAAAACTGTATTACAGTAAATAGCCTGAGAGTCAGTGAGACACAACGGCTGGTAAATCATTCAGCGAAATACGCGAGAATACAACAGATGAATCCTACATCCGAAACACATCATCTCCACCGCCAGGATACAACAGGCGAGCGAATCATACATACCACGAAACGCCCAGTAGCCAGGATATCACGGGAGGTAAATCATACAACGAACTGCACCTCCTGCAGGATGATGAAACTATCCGTAAATCATACAACGGAACACCGCCATCCCCGCCACGATACAACCGTACGTAAATCATACAGCGAAAATACATTTCCCCATCACCGCTAGAGAGATTCACGTGTCCATAAAAAAAAAATAGAAAGGCCTTCATAATCACCAATCTGGAGTGATTAACACCTCCACTAATCACCAACTTTCCCAATTTACCGACAGCCAAGACATACATCCACACCCCCCCCCCTCAGTAAATGATTTACAAACCACCACTAAATAACGTCCCCTTCCACCGGCCGTTTACAGCGCCAAACAACTTGCCACTAACAACCCCTTGGCCCAATGAGACGGCCGCAAACAATCGCTCAAACAGCCACTACAAGCATTACCCACCAAAACGAGTAATATGTCAAATGACCCTTAAGCACAATGGCGTACGACTTCTCGAGCCCGAAGGGACGACCCCTGAACACAACGGCAACGACCTTTACACATCCCGAAAGTAATCTACTTATACATCTACTTATGTATCCCTGATCTACTTACGAATGACAAAAATACTTATATGTCATTACTTACGACAACTGCTCGATTGCTCGCTACTCCCGAAAAACTCGTTCCTGTTCCCTTCCAACTCCTTCCACTTGCCATTTATGAATTCTAAATCTTCCTCCGCTGATGGACTGTACCCACTGTACTTGCCTCCACCTCTACCCCCCCTCAGCAATGTAACCCTTCGCTCCTCCACATTATCACTAAAATGCTTTTTCAGTGTATAACTAGACAAATATTTCTAAAACAGAGACTTTACCTCACCCCTACACACACACACACACACACACACACACACACACAACTAACCTCTCCTCTTCATCCCCACCTCACAATATACAGTGGACGTCCCCCCAATCTTTACCACCCATCGCAAACAGTGATCTAAGGGGGTGGCTACTCCCTCTCAACGCTGATGGCCACACCCCAGGCACACCGAAGCAGAGAGGAAAAATTGGGGAGAAATGAGAAAGTGAAGACGATGAAGAATATCGCAATACAAACATAAAAATAAATGTAAGGTGGACGTAAGATCACGATAAGAGCGACCAGGTGGTTTAGTGCTAATGAGACAAACCAGGCTCTTTTGTTATGACGAGACAAAGACTAGCAATCCTTGCGCGGATGGTGTAAAATGTCTCCGTCCATCACTTCAACACTCGTAAGTCAGGAGGGCAGTACTTCCCCTGGGCCGCTACTTTCTACAACCTACTGACACCGAGGGTGTAAAATGTCTCCGTCCATCACTTCAACACTCGTAAGTCAGGAGGGCAGTACTTCCCTGGGCGGATTAGCACTGTCTGCAACCATCCACTCATACAGCCCCCACCTACCAACCGGATGATGTAGCGAGAGTGTGTGTGGCGTTGGAAGTACCGGGCAGTAGAACGGCAGGACTACTTTAATGTACAATGTTGTAACCTATCCCAAATGATATCGCCTCCCCTTTCCCTCGCAAAACCCTTTTCCATCGCTTTCCCACGTTCCGCCCTCACAGTCGCTCCTCGTGTTCTCACGGCCTCCTTGCGGAGGAGTTTCATGCAATACCTCACTCTCATTTGCGCAAATAGTAATTGCAGCACATCTGTCTTAATGTGCATGACGGCACATTCATGCATGAAAATATAACTGCACACATACACACACACACACACTAAATAAATAAATCGGGGGCTCCCGGCAACAGTTTAAATTACCGACTACAAAAAAAAAAAAAAAAAAAAGCCTGACCATAAAGTTGAGCATAATCAAGAATTACCATGGGATTAATCTCTCGACCCCAAGGTAATCCAAAATAACCGGAAAACTCGCAAATCTTTCTCCCCAAAACATTTTTTTCTTTTTGTTTTTATTACTGTGTGTCCAACAATGTAAATAGCAAGCATGTAGTAAATCTAAACTGATGCCTCGATCAATCTGTTAATGTAAACGATACTAATCTATAATCTATACTCTCATGAACGACTGAGTCTATAAATTCAGCTGTATTCTATTGTATTTCCTAAATAATAAAATAGAAAAAAAACTTGAATTATTAATTCAAATGAGTAAATTTTAAGAATATATCATCAAAATATCATATTTTATTCTAAAAACTTATAAATCATGAGTATACACAGAATATTATCTCTCTCTCTCAAAACCTCATACGATTCGTCTGGTATAAAATCACTCTTTTTGGGACGCGATGGTACGACCTCTTTTTGGGACGCGATGGTACGACCCCAGGGGTGAGATGGTACGGCCCCCCTTTTTTTTGCGGCGCGATGGTACAACCTCCCCCCTTTTGAGGCGCCATGGTACAGCCTCTCCCTCTCGAGCATGATGGTACAACACCCCTTAATCGCAAAAAAAAAACTTGTTCTTACAGATACCGGTGTACCCTCTCTCAAAACAAGTGTACCGTGTCCTTACTCACTAACAGCAGTGCAACGTGTACCTGCGGCTGCTGGCGGGGGCCTCACTCACCTGGGGAAGAGAAAAAAAGAAAAGATAAGCACATTAAGACCTTATCAAGGTGCACAAGAAAATGAAATACGATACAGAATGAAAAAAATAATAATAATCTAATATTGATTTATTACCGAATACCATTATTCTTAGATTAATCAACATACGACTCCTACACAACTACAACTACTACTATTACTACTTCAAATAATAATAATAATAATAATAATAATAATAATAATAATAATAATAATAATAATAATAATAATTTTACAAGGAAAATGCGTCAGGTTTCGTTTACTGTGTGCTGTGGGAGAGGAATGTATCACACAACACTCGTGGGGAGAATACATGCCCATCTACCTACCTAATCTACCTACCTATCTACCAACCCACCGACCTCTCTACCTTCCTTAGAGTACCTACGACGAGACTGCCAGAGGGCAGGGCTGACAACGAAGCTGGCGCCCACCGCAGGAGTATCTATATAGAGTTAAGAATAACTAGCGTGAGTTACGTATTGCCCCGTGTTATGTGTGTGTGTGTGTGTGTGTGTGTGTGTGTGTGTGTGTGTGTGTGGTGCATTTTGATGAAGTGCAGTGAAGTGTAGTGTGGTGTGGTGTGGTGTGGTGTGGTGTGGTGCGGTGTGGTGTGGCGTGGCCGATGATGAGGTTGGGGGTTCCCCATTCTGCTGGGGGGGAATGTGGGGAAGGGTGGGGGGGAAGAGACCGACCAACGTAGGAAAGCCCGAGATAAGACTATCTGGGGGAGAGGGTTACGGGGGGGGGGTGTGGAGAGACAGACTGGGGTGGGAAGATGACGAGACACGTCATTGGGTAGGGTCGAGAGAGAGAGAGAGAAACAAGCCAGCCTCTGAGAGTCACCCAGCCCACATAGTCCAGTCGTCATTAACCAGCTCAAACACCTTAGCACCAACTGGTAAAACTTCACCCTAGTATAATAAACCAGGCACGTAAAACCTAACCTTCCCCCCCCCCCACCACCTTGCATAATACAATACCGAGGCAACCGTCCGCACACAAACACATAAACCACAACATAAACCTTTTCCCCCTTTACAATATAACAGCTTGTCCATCGCTCCCTCCCTCCCCTATAAGATATAGCATAAACCAGTATAATTCAAATCAATACGTCCCTTGTATAACATACGACACGTAAAATAACTCCCGTGTATAATACAACGATACAAAACAGTGTTGACTACAATAGCCGGATGCAGCACGTCCTTCTGGAGGCGATAAAATTAACCAGATCCCATGACAGTATCACGCTCTCCTTATCTAATCCACTCAAGTTATGACAGCCACAGAAAATACCCCAGATAAACATATGCTGGTCATATATATATATATATATATATATATATATCTTGAATTGCAGCTGGAAATGTTCTTTTGTTTCTGTAACATTCGTGTATCAGAATGTCATTTTAACAATGGATCGATCGACCTTTGAAATTACGATCCTAGCCCCAACAGGGTTGAGCCGCGGCAACTATCTTCGTCCTCCTCTTTTCCTAACTCTCTCTCTCTCTTCCTCACCCCATTCCTAGAGCCCCTCGAGACAAGCAAGCCCCCACCTCCCGAATTCTTCCAGTAAAGCCGTTCCCCTCTGATCAAATGTCAAGAGAGAAGGATTTTCGTGGTTTCATCTCCTCCCGGCCGCCATATATCTCCTACCCCGAATGTGATTTCACAAGCGCCCGACGCGATAATGTACCGTAAAATGCGTATCGTACAGTGAATACGGGGAGTACTGGCCTCCTCTCAGTTACAGACTTACGAAGTAATCGCCCCGAAAGCCCTTGAAGGGCAACACCGAAACGCTTATGCAAAACAGTAAATCTCAAAGAAACAGTTTAAGGTCTCCTTCAGGAGCAGAAAGCCCCTCGCCCATCAAAGGCCCATCTATACACTTCGGCAAAGGCTCTTTCTCGACTCCCGGCGTAATAATAACAAAAGCCCCACTAAAAAAAAAAACTTATACAACACCCAGTGATATATATATATATATATATATATATATATATATATATATATATATATATATATATATATATATATATATATATACTTCTTTCAAGACACCTTAACATGAATGACCCACGGAACCAGGCGATGTACGCTATCGTGGAAACTAATACGAAACACACACACAAAAAGAGCCTTTGATCACGAGAGAGAGAGAGAGAGAGAGAGAGAGAGAGAGAGAGAGAGATCTATCACGGACGGGGCGAGCCTCCCTCCCCTCTTCTACGAGAGAGAGAGAGAGAGAGAGCCCCGAGCAACAGCGCGCCTTACATCACGTCTGCAGACCTTAGCAACAACTACACACGGTGGTGTTTTGGACGGGCAGGTTTTACCCCCATCGACCTTACGCAATAAAACCGCTCCATTGACTAACTTTTTTTTTTTTTTTACGGTTCAATTCTTAGCATTCTTGCCCCCCTTCCACCCCCACCTCACCCCCCCTCCCTCCCTCCCTCCCTTCCCCCTAACCCCTTCCTCGCGGTAAACAAGGAACGTAGAAAAAACAGACCTACGGCTATTCTACCCCCTTGAGCACGACGGTATGTACGACCACTGAAAACGACGGTACGACCTCCACCCCCCCCCCCCGCCCCCGAGTGTCGTACGACGGTTCACAATCCTGACGTGTTGATGGCCTGGCCTTTGATTCGACTCGTAAAAGGGTCAACAATGAAACCTATCCACAACAGAAATTCTGAAGAGAGAAGCCACATAGATGGGGGTGGCCAATAGAGAGAGAGAGAGAAAAAGAAAAATATGGGGAACTAGACACAAGCCAGACTTACAATAGCTGCAAACAGCCCTTCAAAAGTAGGACAAAGGAAGATCCAATGCCAGTGAAAACGACAAAAAAAAAAAAAAGCCCGACCACACTGGTGACCAAAAAAAAAACGCTGCGAAATCTACAAAAAGCGCTCACTGTGAAAAATAATAAAAACACCATAAACAACCCTAAAGTAAACAGCCTGGGCTCCCTCCTTAAAAAAAAAAATTACTTTAGCATAACAGCCCAAAATTCCACAACAGGCCAATACAAATCGCAAACGAATCGATAAAAAATACTCCTTAAACGAACTGGAAAAAGTCTAATCAAGTCACACAAAACAGATTAGTATCATAAAAAAATCATCGGAAAAAAAAGCTAGAGAAAAACCCTTGATGTCACCACATATGCCCTTACACCGCAAATGCGTTAATTTATAAACGCCAACAGCCCTACACAACGCCCTGACTCGCCCTGCTGCGCGCCCTACACAGCAGGCGACTAGCCTCGCCCTAGACAGCAGCAGCAGACAAGAGCCGGGCATGGGAGACCATGACGCAAAGCCGGACACTGAGCAATGAAGATGAAATTCCACCAGCGACAACCCCATGGCACCTCCCACCAGCTGTATGGCAACACCGACTCGCCCCAACACAAAATGGCAACACTAGCCTCCTCCTCCCCCTCCATCCCCCTCCTCCATCACCCCCACACAACTCACCCCCTACAACACCCACACCATCGCCCCGGTATCCACACAGGAGGGGAAGGAGGAGGAGAAGGAGAAGGAGGAGGAGGAGCGGCGGAGGGTTTGGGGGCTTGTCCGAAGGGCGGGAGAATAAACATAAATGGACGGAAACATACGACATATGGAATAGATCTTTTTTTTCTTTTTTGTTTCGTTATACACGAGCACACACCACGTAATTCAGTGCCGAGAATATGGCAACACGTGTGATCGTCCGGGCGGTTTGAAATTCTCGTTAGGCAACGGCTTACGCGTTCTGTATGCGTGGGGTATAACAGAAAGCAAATCAGATTTCTCTAAAATCAAGAGTTAGCGTAGAGGGTATTCACTAGACCTGTCGGAGTTGATGGAGAGTATACAGAGGAGGTCGATACACAGGTAGGCAGAGCGAGGGAGGGAGGTAAATGCAAGAGCCGCAGCAGCGAATGAAGGAGGGGAGTGGGGGGGAGGTAAAACCAACAGCCACCCACCCACCACCACCACCACCACAACCACGTGCCCGCCAGACCCCCTCCTTACTGACTCACACACACATCCGCTTGGTGACGCTCTGCCCCCGCGCGGATGCTCTTGGCTAAGAGCTCTCCTGCTGACTTGGTCATTCTCACTTTACCACAACTGTCGCTCGACGAAGACCACCGCCGCCACCACCACCACGTAATAATAACTCCCCGAGCCCCCCAAACATCCACAACGCCACAGCCTGAGCCCACACGCCACACACACACAAAAAAAAAAACAAGACCCCCTGAAACCACACTTCGCCACACCACCAGCTCATACACCACACAACCCCTGCCTGCACCTTCCACTACATCACGGCTGATTCTTGCAATGCCACACCACGCAACTTCGCACCCCCCTCTCCCTCTCCCCACCAACCTTGGACCCTTAACACACCATACCACCCTAACCCCTTACACTAAACGTGGCGGAAAGACCCTCTCGCCACACCGCAATACTATCCCTTCACCCTATATCACAACCTGGCCCACATACTCTCTCCCCACTACCCTCGCAGTACAGCATAACGTACCCCCCCCCTCCTACTCATCTCGTATTACACCACGACTGGGCTCCCCACATACCTCCCTCCACACACCCCTCCCCTTCACATTACACCAGTACCTGACCCATATTCCCCTCCCCCTTACATAATACCACATTATCTCACAACCTGGCTCTCACATCCCCCTCCCCTCATATAATGCCACAATATATATCTATATACCACCCCCTCACCCCTCCTCTTCCTCCTCATCTCACATTAAACCACACAACACACCTTAACTCCGGGCCCACTGCATCAAGCACTTCCAGATCTTTCCACCCCGCTATGCATACCAGCCCCAGAGCCCCTCCACAAACATCATACATAACCTCACCGTACAGGAAAAAAAAAAAAAATCTTGATCTCTTGCCAGAGTCTCTATGTACCCCTTTCACCGAGGTACTCACAACAAAGTCTCTAATCATCTCTCTTGCCCAGCACGGCGCTGTTCCTAACAACCTGCTTCGGACCCACTTCGATCGACACAGTAAATTCCTTTAGTGAGAAATCCTTTTATATCTAATTACCGCTGATGGGTAGGGGAGTAATCGCTATAAATGATGGCTGGAGGGAGTGGTGGTTGGCGTTGGGGGAAGGGAGGGGGGGGAGGGGTTATACTACCGGGCTGGGGAGGGAGGAGAGAGGAGAAGGGGGAGAAGGGTAGAGGGGTAGGGTGCGGGGGAGGGAAGGGGGGAGGAGGGGGATATAAAGGAGGCGAGGTCGGATAGGTCACCCGATCGTTTGCTCCATCATCCCCGCCAACGACTCCTAACACCCGCACTTTGAGTTATATCTTTCTTAAAAGCCTCTAACGAGGGGATTCCGCAACGGGCTAAGCTTCCAGCGTTCGTTTTTCCCGCCCCCCCCCCACCCTCCACACCTACGCTTAATCCCTTTCCCCCATCTCCCAGGACACTCCGAGATCTTCGGTGGCTCTCAAATATGGCTTTCTTGATCCATCAACAAACATCTTCCTCCTCCTTCTCCTCCTCCTCCCATGATAACCACTCCAAGGATACCCCCCCCCACCTAAATACCACTTCAAGACCCTAGATAAACCTACCCTGACAATGGACCCTTCAGTCTCTCCTCTGCTTCACGATCCCATCTTCATCTATAGGGATTAAGGACAGGATACTATTACTGTCTTGCGGCAGATAACTTCGTCATAGACCGTAGGGTCCTCTGTTGTCTGGCTTTCTCACGATCTCCCACGCACACAGACCATCAGGTATACAAATGAATGCAAACTAACTTGACCATTGGGTCCCAGCAAGGCTGTTTCCCAAAGTACACATACCATCAAGCCTTCTGTGTCCTCTGCCTTTCCCGTGTACTTAGACAATCGGGTCTGCTACCACCTGGCTTCCTCGTGTACACAGACCATCAAGTCTTGTTGTTTTCTGGTTTTCCCACGTACACAGACCATCAGGCCTTCCGTTATCTGGTTTTCCCACGTGCACAGACCATCAGGTCTTGATACCTGGCTTTTCCATCTACACACATCATCAGATCTCCTGTTACCTGGCTTTCCAATGTACTGGACACACACCATTTAGGTCCTCTGCTTTCTGGCTTTCCCATGTTATGAGGTATATCCCTTTCGGCTCCGCCATAAGCCCCACACCAGGACACTTTACTGATCACCTCAGAACTGTGAGTTATTTACCTCCCCACTACAACACCACCTATGAGAAACACACAAGGATTATGCCAGTGTGTGTGTGTGTTGAAATATTGGTGTAAAAACATACAAGGGGGGCAACACGAGTGTAAATCCATCTCCCCGAAACACACATACATACACCTGTTCCTCTTCAGAATATATATATCACTTGTACAAAACTGACGGAGACACAAATGTTTGCACATCAATACACACTCCAACACTCGTCCAGTTTCAGTTGTTTCAAAATCATTTTCACAAGAGTAGATCGGCCAGCCAGGCTCGTGTTGACGCGGTAAAACCCAAACAAACTAAAGACGTTGGAACGTACTTGCCAGACCCCCGCCACAGAATGCTCAGATTACAACGGTCAAGGCGGGTCAGGACGGGGGTGTCGTTCAATGTAAACAATGACTTTGACATATAACATAGAGAGCCCCCTACCAGTTACTTATATTAGGATCTTTATTCAGTCCCCAGACAACTTTTAAGCCCATT
>JAYMFT010119567.1:0-13293 GCA_038088735.1 Panulirus argus
GATGGATGCCATCAGGACCGTAAGCCTTGCTTGTGTCCAGAGAAAGAAGAGCTTTTCGGACACTCCGAAAAGAGATTACAGGAAGAGTCATAGGTATAAGAAAGAGTTTTACACTCATGGTGTCCCACCTCAAGCTTGAACATTCTATACTATCATACAACCTCTTAAATTTGTAGATGTCTGCATTTACTGTGTCCTCAGTCATTCTGTTCCAATCATCCCCTACTCATATACCATAAAAGTATTTCTTTACATCCTTGTTAACAAATCAGTTAATTTCATTCTATGTCCTCTGGTTGCTCTATTCCTACATCTCTAGAAGAACTGTTCATTGTCCACAGTGTGTGTGTGTGTGTGATTGAATACCTATTAACCGCTAAAGCCTGAATGCTTATGTTAATCCGAATATACAGAGCACAAAAAGTGCGCGTGTGTGTGTGAGTGTGTGTGTATGTGTGTTTATATATGTGTTTAATTACCTCTCTTAAAGTACAAAACCTCTTTGTAGTATGGGAAGGAAGCTCTAAACTTGTTGGATTCCATTTCTTGAACTTTGTTTATGGTTATACAACTTTTTAAACTTGTGTATAATGTCTACATTTACAGTTTCATAACTTATTCCAGTTTCCCACAACTCTTACTATTGAGGAACATTAGTCTCATCTTTAACAAGTTTCTTGCCATTACTTCTTGTTTTTCTTTCTTTGGATTTTTCTAAGGACTGTTTACTGTTGACAGTTTCTGTGTGATTTAGAAACCTGAAGACTGTAACCAAATTCCCCCTTATTTCTCTCTGTTCCATAGTGGGCAGATTTATAACCTCTAACCTCTCCCAGTAACTCAGCTGTCATATTGCAGGTACCAGCTTTGTTACCCTTTTCTGAAACTTCTCTGTAAGCTCTTTATGTTCTATTCACACTGGTAAACAAATTCAAGCTGCATATTCTAATTTAAGTCTGCTTTAAGCTGTAAATACTTTACTGAACATTTTCTAATTCAATTACTTAAATGCAGTTCCAATACTGACTAACAGACAATTATCTATATCTGTCTGTCTATATATCTAATGCTAGTTCCAACTAAAACTCCCTCAGAGGGGTGGATACAGCAACAGTCTCCACAACTAAAGGACTCCAGTGCCACTTCTTAGCCTTTAGTGCCTCACCCTTAACAGGCCACTGGCAGAAGGCAAGACTAGCACAGTGTTTGAAGAGGCTCCTACCTAATGTTCCTATTGACTACTTCTATCTAATGCTCCTACCTACTACTTCTACCTAATTTTTCTACCTAATGCTCCTGCCTAAATGTTCCTACCAACTACTTCTATCTACTGCTCCTACCATTTTGCCAAAAGGCATGGCTAGCGCATAGTGCTCACAGCAGGAAAATTCTAGTTACGAAGAATGAACTGCATGAGTTCTGTGTTGTCAAGTGTTACATATGACAAGGAGAGATTGTATGTTTGTGGACAGAAAGCCAGTAGTCCACATTTTAGTGAGGGAGAAAGAAAAGACAGCTACCTGGGTCAGAGGAGTGCAACATGACAACCTCTAAAGTGCTGGCTTACTAAGCAGATGTCATTAACCCTCCTGATACCCAGGCGGGTAGTAGTGGTAATATACCTCCCTGGTTGTTAGCTGCCTACCAACTACTACCTCCTAAATGCTGAAATTTTCCTAATATATTCTGGCAACAGAATATACATGTAG
The DNA here is from genome assembly GCA_038088735.1 of Panulirus argus. Taxonomy (NCBI): domain Eukaryota; kingdom Metazoa; phylum Arthropoda; class Malacostraca; order Decapoda; family Palinuridae; genus Panulirus; species Panulirus argus. The sequence continues at coordinate 1,710 of JAYMFT010119567.1, forward strand.
GTGTCAGGCAAGGCTGTGTGAAGTCACCATTGCATATTTATGTATATATAGACGGAGTGATAAGAGAGATGAAAGCAAGATTTAGGAAAGGGGTGCAGAGATGCAGTGCGGTGGAGATATGGTGGCTAGTAGCAAGCTTGTTTGTGGATGATACTGTGTTTATACTGAGAGTGAAGAGGAGTTACAGAAGGTTGTAAGTGTGTTTTATGATGTGAGTAGACATTGGTGATTGAAGGTAAATGGAAGTAAAAGTAAAGTAATGGTGTTTGAAAGGAAACAGAGTAAAAATATAGATTTTGTAAAACCATATAGAGTGAAAGAAGAAAGTGTACTAAATTGTGTTTTCGATATGGGGGAAGAAAGACTGGAAGAGGCGAGAGAATTCAAGTATTTTGGAGCTGTGTTGTGTACGTTTGGTGACATGGAAGGAGAGATAATGAAGAGAGCAGTACAAGGTAGATGAGTCCTGGTCCCTTTATAGAATAATGAGGGAAATTGATTGTGGTGTGCTAGAGTGAGTGAAACATTATGCTTTGAGATACTTCGGATGCGTGGAAAGAATTAAAGACTGGGAGTTTACAATTAAAGGAGTTGGTGTGAGAGGAAGATCACCTGTTATATGTAGCAAACAAAGTGGTAGAATACTGGAGGGAGAGAATGGGGGAAGAATGTATGGAATGGTGTATGCAAGGGAGGCATGTAAGGACAGAAATAAGTGGAGCACTTTTGCCATGGCCACCCCTTGATGTGAGTTCCTTGAGGGAACGGGCATCAGAGATATAGGTAGATAGATAAATAGACAGGCATTGATCCCCAAGTCCTTTTCATACACACATATATATGTACCTTGTTTCCAGTCAGAATATTTGTCATATTCAGGCTTTGTTTCAGTGTATTATCCTCATTAATTTGCATCTATTTGGGATGAACATCAACTAACTTTGGAGACTGTTTAAGTTCTATTGTGAACTTATGCAAAACTTATTCATTGTTTCTCTCGACTTTAGCATTACAGCATATATTGCAGAAAATAGCAAAAACAACCCTAAGGGGTTTTACATTCATGTTAGAAGCGAGAGAGTCATTATCCAGACAAGTAGTCCATTAATTAGAGAAAATGGTGACTTGGCTCATGATAATGGACCCAATGCAAAAATCTGTATTTACAATCGGAGACACTACCCATGTCTCAAATCCTATTTCATTGATGAGAGGAGAACGTTTTTAAGCAAACTCGTGCACATCATCTTCCTTCACATAGCCATGTGACATCGGCAACGCCTTCAACCTCCTGTAGAACTAGTACAGACAGACTTATTTCTGTAGCAGTGCGACGGGACTCCTACCGCACCTTACCTCCTCCTGCATCAGCGGCACAGGACACGTGTCTCACCCCTTTTCTTACTCCTACAGCAGCAGCAGCAGCTGTCCCCTTACTCATCAATAAAATTGTTGTGACTCATGTTTTGTAATCCCTCTTTAAGGCCTCACCATTCAAAGTGAAGTTTGACACTCAAATACCTGTACAATGTAAAGTGCCTTTGCAATATCATAGATGAATGGAATACACTGAGTGGCTGAATGTAAGCGCTGAGAAATATAAAGTTTAAAAAAACTATGTGATATTAAGAGGAAGTTCAAGAGTTGGGGACCCACGAGTACATCCCTCTCTGTACTAATATATAATTACACAAACTCACACTTCTCCCTCACATACACATCCATCGTGTAAACTTTAACTGGTTTCCCAATGTTCCGACCCGCATAACAAGATGTCGAAACCGTGACGCGACATTGCTTACCATTTCAGCACCAGAAAATATAACCCTACCACCTCAGGGCCAGAAATGCTAGTATTCCTTCATACAGAACTATGGTGTACCATGCTAACTCTAGCAGAGTGACGACAGCAGATGAACAGGTGCAGAAACATCTGTTGGGTTGGTTCACCTGTGTACCCTGCACAACAGGAGCTGCAGACGCGCGCACTGCTCGCTGTTTGCTGGTGGTTCGTGAGATCCCTGTTTCACACCGTGAGTGGCACTTTGCATCATCTTTATCAAACTTCTCGAATATACATGTTTACATTTATTCCGTTCGCTGAGTGTTGCCCTTGAGTGCATCTGTGCTGCTAAAGCTTTGATATGTTGTATGCATTGTATATCGTAATGATGAAAAACTCCATCTATTTTATGATCTTTTGCTAGAAAATATGAGGTGCCCTTTTTAAGCTCTGTTTGTAACGTAATGTATACCAAGTGCGAAGTTGCTTCAAACGCATTTCGCTGTTGTCTGATATAAATGTGTCGCCAGTATTTACAGTTTCTTATCACACGATTCCTAATACGACAGCTTTAACAAACATAAATTACTGTGACGTAACCTGAAACCATTATATGTTTACTCAAAAATCAATGTCCCAAGTTAGTTCAGTATAAGGAGCTCACACTATACTCAAGACATATGCAAAAGAACACTTTATAGATTACTTCATATATACTTATGAAATATTTCATATCATTTGTGTATTAATTAACAGCTTCTGAAGAAGCCCTAGCAGTTCTACAAACACGCACCAATTGATTACAACCACTGGGGATTAAAGCAAGGGCATCTGCGGCATGTGCCCCGGGCCTCTCAAAACTCGACCAAACTTTGAAAAATGTATATCTGAGAGTAATGAGTGAGGTTGGGTGAAAGAACAAGTTTTGAGAGTGGCTGAAATCGGATAGTAACAGTTCTCGTGTTTATGATGCTTCTCTAAGCAATCACAGAGATTCCACGTACGTCAAGTTAATTAGCAACCAGACAAGTAATACATCATATAATTCGATACTAATTGGAGCGATTGTAGGGGTTTCTAAAGGCATTCTAGGCATTACACAAAATGTTTACCCGTGTCCCTCACAAACATAATCCGGCCCTGAGTACAGCCTTTAAGTTTGTAAAACGTCACTGGATCTGTACCACGTAGGCAGGAAACTTGTGTCCGTCCGCACATTTTTGTTTTATTTCCTTTATAACTTCAGGCAAGTTTAGGAGGGCTGTTGCACAGTCTTTTTAGGCCCTTCATCAATAGTCGCTCGACGAAAAGCCGCCCGCTGGTGTCATTCTCAAAACAGTGTTTGGAAATACTGCGCTTGCACTTTGTATATGTATTTTCATCCCATCAAACCTGTCATCATAAAACTTAACTCATGTATACAATTATCAGCACACTCCTCTTTTCTACCAACAGCCTGAGCATAAGTACTCCCATTACCCCCGATCCTGCGGTCCATAAAAGGATGAAGGCCTGTCACCCATGCGCCATGATATTGGTCGCCTGCTTGCTGGCGGCCTGCTCGATGCCCCGGACGCAGGTAGGTTTTGCCTTTTGACCTTTATGGCTGATGTTAACCCAGTTCAATCTAACTTAACTAATGCTACCTTAGCCTTACTTAGTTACCGACTGTTAGGATTCTACCCATAAAAGCATGTCCTGCACCTGAAGCCGAAAATATTTTCACTGATCCGAACGACCGCGAACGATTCTGAATCGACTGAGCAGTGGTACAGGAGGCGATGTAGTGCTGGAAGAAGCGATGGGACAGGCGTGGAGGTGACGAATTAGTGGTGGAGGAAGCGATGCAACAATGTTGGAGGCAGGCAAGGTACTAATATTCACTCACGAAAGATGAGGAAAACGAGAATGCATTATTGCACAGTTATTCCTAGGTAAAAACGTTGTTTTTCAGAAGTTAATAATATACATTAGGAAATGAAGACACTAGTTTCAAGCACCATTGCAGAGACACCTCTGGGTGAGGGAAAGGGAGACAGTTGCTTTAAGACCTACATGGTGAGTGAAACTTGTTCGGTCTAGCCTGCGGGCCGTCCATAACTATCACAGTGAAGATTAACACCAACTTGATTGCCTAACACAAGAAAGGACTCCAAAGCTGGGTCGTGATAACGTCTCAATAACTTTGCAAGTCGTATCACGCTTGCTTATTGGCTTTTATGAAACTTAACTGGTGTCTGACATTATACTGAGTGTTAAGACGTCACAGGCAACTAACATAGAAATAAATCTAACAAGCATTTCCTTCATTACTACAGGCAGAGCTAGAGACCTTCGACCTAGCCGGCTTCAGCTACCTGGAAGGGCAACCCTTCCCGATGGATGATGATTCCCCCTTCACGCCGATACTTCAGGGTTATCCAATATGTGTTAGTACCCCTGTCTGAATTTATTACTGCTACTAATGACAATGAGAATATCTACATGTAAGAGTTATTATACCTTATGATTTCAAATAAACATAGATACAGCGCAAATTCCGCCTTTCTCTTTTTTTTTTTTTATTTTCTTGGACATCTGCTATCATCTGTCACATCTCATGCGACACTCGTGCACCTGAAAGAGCCTGTCAAGCATGGGCAGACCTGTACCAGGTAATGACACTCCTAGATCACGACACACACACCCGAGGTCGGGCTATCATTGACAAGAGCCCGCGCCAAGCTTAAGTCTTGGCTTATCTTCACACACACGCATTTTTTCACTTTTTTCCTCGCTTGTTCTCCACATCTCTTCATATCTTTCATTCTGTTCTTATCCTCCTCCCGTGTACTTGAAGTTCCTCGTTACCGACACACTCCTTCCCGGTAGGACTGGAGCAATGAAAAGACTGTGATCTCTGCGCTGCAAGGGGACGTGGAGGACGACACCGAACTGGAGGAGGAGTTCGAATCCTACCTGCCCGCCAGCGAGGACGCGGCCGAGAGCGACGATGGCCTGTCTCTGAATTCCGTCGAAGTCCAGACGGATTAGACGAAAAATTAAACTGTTTGGAAGGCAAGACCAGAGAAGGGAAGCAACATAAAGAACGCACGATACCATCACGAACAGAACCTACACGAACGATTTGATTAACTGAACCCCAACCGAATGAGGAATCCGTCCTTAGCATCGCAGGACCGTAGTTCATTACTGGTCGACCCTTGATCTATCGCATCACGCGCATGGGACTTGTTGCCACTGTAGCGTGAAAGTAACAAGAACCAGCTGTAACAAGGCGGCAGCATGCATTCAACGGAGACCTGGCAACATACCACAGTCTCCTGTTACGATACTTTGACAGGTCAACCCTCTGAGGACTACGTGTGACCTTTGAGTACGACGTATGACCTTTGAGCACGAAGTCTGATCTTTGAGCACAGCGTATGACCTTTGAGCACGACGTATGATTTTTGAGCACAATGTATGACCTTTGAGCATGACGTCTGATCTTTGAGCACGACGTATGATCTTTGAGCTCGACGCATGACTTTGGAGCACGACGTATGACCTTTGAACACAACGTATGATCTTTGAGCACGACGTATGACCTTTGAGCACGACGTATGACCTTTGAGCACGACGTATGACCTTTGAACACGACGTATGATCTTTGAGCACGACGTATGACCTTTGAGCTCAATGTATGACCTTTGAGCATAAAGTTTGATCTTTGAGCACGACGTCTGATCTTTGAGCATAACGTATGACCTTGGAGCACAACGTATGACCTTTGAGCACGACGTATGACCTTTGAGCACAACGTATGACCTTAGAGCACGACATATGACCTTTGAGCACGACGTCTGATCTTTGAGTACGAAGTATGATCCTTGAGCTTGACGCATGACTTTGGAGCACGAAGTATGACCTTTGAACACGACGTATGATCTTTGAGCACGACGTATGACCTTTGAGCACAACGTATGACCTTTGAGCACGACGTATGATCTTTGAGCACGACGTATGACCTTAGAGCACAACGTATGACCTTTGAGCACGACGTATGATCTTTGAGCACGACGTATGACCTTTGAGCATGACGTATGCTCTTTGTGAACAACGTTATGACCTTTGAGCACGACGTATGACCTTTGAGCACAACGTATGATCTTTGAACACGACGTATGACTTTTGAACGCAACGTCGGACCGCTGAGCACGATGATACAGCCCTTAATTATACTGGAACAGGCCATCTTTTCGGGAATTTAAAATTTTTCAGGTCCCATTCATATGCATGGAGATAAATGATAACTATCATGATGACTGGTGTAATTAAATGCATTGACTAGATTTCCCAAAGTCTTCCTGAAATAGTGTAGCCATAACAGTGTCCTACCTAAGTACAACGGAATGTGATAAACATTAGAGTGTTCTTGAAACCTAATTCCTTGTTTGTTTGTACAAAAATTCCAAAACTTTCATCTTATGTTTTGAGTGAATTCTGGAAAGGATTTAATAGCCAGAAATGTTGTAATTTATTGCAAATCAATAAATTAACGATTACTTCAGCGTGATGGACTACAATTTCACCTGAGAAAACTGAGCTACATAACTAAGTTTTCTTGTCTTAAATGAACAGATGCATACGAGAACTTAATCACACACTTATTATTTATGCTAACTGAGACGACACGGACAACTGAATGCCCTACTCAAGGCTATCTCATTACCCCTAGCCTAAGCCAGGTACCATCTTTATCGACCAGCCCATAGAGGATAACTGTGGACAGACTGCTAAAACCAGAATTCGAACCTGTGCGCTCGACTCCGGGCTGCCCGTGAATACGTCATCGACGTTCTAACAGATTAATGTTATCCGACACTATGCGTACGAACGGGTGTGATTGATCAATAAATTCACCTTATCTGAGTCTTCTATCACATCAGCAGATAAACATATGATTAACTTGTCCAAGAAATCTTATCTATGACGTTGCTGCCACTGATAAAAGTTGCGCCTCTCTGGCTGTGACAGTGGACTGGTGAAGCGCATGCGTGAGTGGTCTGTTTGTCCGTCTACAGTGTTTCTCTGGAAGGCTCGTAGCGAGTCTGCTGCCGAGGTAGGGATGGAAATATATATATATATATATATATATATATATATATATATATATATATATATATATATATATATGTTAATGACTTGTTTTTACTATTACATCTTAACGAGGATTTAGTCATTAAAATCTGTTTGTTAAAGGTAAAAATTTAACGGAGTTATTGTGCGGTCTGCAATTCTTAAACAGATATACAGGTTTATATATTTCTGTTGCAGCGCATGTATCTCAAATACGAATGATTTTGCTAAATGATGTTAATATGGACGGCTTTAAACAATCTAACGGTGTACAAGTGGAGTAGATCTTACAATAAGAAAATGAAAAACACCTTCATGTGTTGCAGATCCTCTTCAGTAATGCTATAAATCATTCCCTGGAAGACCTATTGTTATTGATGGATCGACTCTGATAACAGCTCTCAGGTGTTATTTGTGGAAGGGCTGCTGGGGTTCCGATCAGTTTGTTCGTGACGGACTCTGCTTAGCGCATGATTACACTCACTATAATACTACGCAGACATTCAGAACCTGAATTTATCAATCGTTTGTACACGACGGTTTGACCCTTGAGTACGATGATCTCTGATCCTACTGGTCATGAGTGAGTAAACAATCTTGTTGACCTGTAACCTACGGTGGGAGTAAATGAATGGAACAGATAAAAGAGAACTTGGTGTTCTGTGACTAGGTTCTGTTGGAGGACAGTAATAGTACTAGGTTATCTGTTGGAGGACAGTAATAGTGTCCTAAATTCCTACTCTACACACAAGGGAACAAGACAACAGAGCAGAAAGCTCCTTACCCACCGCTCACCCTCACACATCAGCCGACAGGTTAATAACCACAAGAACACCATGCAGTACACTGATATAGACTGCTGATTGGAAAGCACGAACTGAAAACATGTAATCTCAACCGCCGGATACTCTTGGGCGGAAGTATTCTATCCTCTAATTTAATCTAATCTAATCTAATCTTAAGGGTTGGTGGGGGGAATCATACCTAAAGACCAGACCGTTGTGCTCAAGGGTCTTACCGTCGTACAAGGATATTACACGAATTCTTTTATCCCACGGTCACGGAATTAGAAACGATTTCCACTTGCACGATGAAGGACATGAAATGCTAATACGCTGCTACGCATTTCCTTTCAAGGAAGAGTAAGGACAGTGTAGGATACTTAAGCTGGTTGTAAAACATCCTGATGGCGAATGAAGGCCTTGTAAGATTCCATATTCTACAATGAATCAAACACAAGAGCCTCACAGGATGAGTTTGTCATCTGAAGTGACTCTCCTTCCTTGTCTGTTTCAGCCACTAACCAAACAGTGTGTGATCAATTCGCGATTCTCTCCCACGGGAGATATCGAGGACAGGCTCAAAGGAACAGTTTAATACCTCAAAAGTATTAAACAAACTGAAACAGTCAAGGACGTGACAAATGGAATAACCTTCTTCAGAGTTATATGATCTGGTCTTGTCATCATTCTTTTTGCTCTTGTCAAATAGGTTTGTCACCGTTTCACCATCCTGACCGGAGAGGGGTCAGATCTGAGGTCCAGCCAGCACTTTGTGGGTAGTAGCATCGGAGCGTTTGCCTGGGCACGCTGGGTCTTAGCTTTCATAGTTCTGCACTGTGAACCCTGGCTTTGAAAGAGCCTTCACCGGGGCCAGATAGATAGATAGGCAGCTTCCCGTTCGCTGTTAAAGCCTCGAGTCTTGATTAATGCTCACGTGTCTGTTTTTCAATAGTATTCATTATATCACCAGTATGATTAGTCTCTTAACACTAAAAACACTTAGCGATACCACCGGCAGATGTAGCGGCAGCAGTAGTGGCAACAGTAACTTTTATTTATGTTTTCCAGTACTGGATATGAGGGGAGTAGGCCCAGTGGCTGTGCTGGTGGTGTTGGTGACGGCACCGCTCAGCTCACCCGAATTCGTCCGAAAATCCATCCTTTGCGACGACATGGAAGCCATCTGCAAGGAGAACGATCTTCCCTACGTGAGTACGAGACGATCACAAACCACAATAAGCCTAGTTAGCTCTCGCTTCAAGCCATTAGAAAAGTACTGAGGATAATGTTAAGATGAAATTATACTGCCTCATTATTGTCTCACCACATGCATCACTTACTAACAACAATGATATTAATAATAACAATAATGATAACATTAATAATAATTATAATAATAAGTTGATAACCGAATCACTAACCCCTTAAGCACCACGGTACGAACCTTGGGTATGATGGCATGAACTTTGACCTGACCATGAAGGGTCAGGTCCAAGGCCAACCTGGCCTATCATACTCAAGGGTCGCACCGCAGTGCTCGAGGGGTTAAAGCACTGCGTTAAACACAACCTCATTGCTTCCATCTTCCCCTGTGTTGGGGCGACTGCTGTGTGTGTGTGTGTGTGGCGGGGGCGGTACTGGGCGGGGCGCCACACAGACTACCAACAAAACCGCGTGCAGGGAGAACCAGCAGCAGTTCCTCAGTCCTACAATATGTAACTGTGGCACCATGTGCATCGATAACCTCGGTGAGTCTGACGCCGGAGACCTAATATATACTGTCATGGGTGATATCCCGCTTACCCACACTGCCTAAAGGTGTTGTATCTGAGCTCTTTTACATCACGAGTCATCCCCAGGAACTCACTATTAGTTATCCTCTGGTTTTCATTAATTAATTATCCTCTCGTTTCATTGTTTGTCATCCTCTGGTTTTAACGTCTGTTATCTCCTGATTTCAATGAGTTTGGCTTTCTTTAAGTATGCTGTTTATGTTCTCGAGGTTTGTCTTAAGTTTTCAGACATCTTTCAAGAGTTTGTCTCCATGGTCTCGTCCTGCTCATCTTAATTTGTGTTGCTTGTCTTGTGACATTTACCGTCATACTCTGCAGTTTTCTCAGTGTAATTTTTTTTCAATCACGTTCGTTTTGTTATTAAAACTATTACCAAAATGATAAAAGATGTATTAATAGAACATGTACATGGGATAGACCCATAAAGTACATGGGATGATGCCCAATAGGTACATGGGATAATGTCCATTAGGTACATGGGATAGGGTCCCTAAGGGAAGCCGTATACCATGAAAGACCTTTTCTATTATTCTAATGAGTTGAGGTAACTTGTAACAGTTCACGGGTGGATGTTTGACCTTCATCGGATCTTTAATCGTGGAAACAGGAAGTTACAAGCAGGTTAGAGGGATATGAGAAAAAGTGTGAAGAAAATGGAGGTGCGAGGCAGTAGTGTGGAACTGAACCGCAGCCGAAAAATTCTCTAGGTGGCGAGTGTGGGACAGGAGGCAGGACGTTGACCAAAGAGCCAACTGTGGTAACACACATCATGACCTCCATATAACTGGAAAATACAGAGGTTTGTATTTCTTAGGAATACATTTCCACTCACGACGGTACAACCCTTAACTTGACTAAATTTCATGATCTTTGGCCTGACGTAATCATTTGAGTCAGGTCAAAGGTCGTGCCATCATAACCAAGGGTCGTACTTGTCGTGCTCAGGACGTTAAACAAAACCTCTGTAAAGTTCCTGAGTCTACAACCTGAGAATGTTTCTCCCCATCAGAGGAAGGCGAGTCGTGCAACCCTGCTTCTCTGGTGTCGTACCCAAGCCAGCTGTGTGGACCAGGGCTCGAGTGCATCCCGGAGAACCACAACAAGCCTGAGACTTCCGTCTGCACCCGAAGTCAGTAGCTCAGTACTCCTCTTGGGGTTCCCTGCCCCATCCTGCTTGAGCCATTCCAGAGATGATCTTGCCACAGTTACCACACATATTTGTACTTCAACTGCCATCTTGTAACAATCGAAGATAAGAGAAAGTCTTACTTTAAAGGAATGATATTCATTTATGAAAGCGTTGTCATATGACTTTTTAGACGACTATAAGATGTCAATATTCACAGCTTCATCACTTATCTTATTCCATTCGTCCACTGCCCTGATACCCTAAAGCACCTCTCCACATCTTTTCTAACACGTCTTGCTTAATTTCTTGTTTCGGTCTCTGGTTGTCTTTCTCATGAAGGAGTAACAACGCTGTTACCCTTCTCTGGACCTTCTCTATTAGATCACTGAGCTGTTTAAAGTACGGTGACATGGCTAGATAAGGATATTCTAATTTTGGCCTAAAATACGTTGTGCTTAGTTTCCTGAACATTTCCTCATCCATGTTCTAAACACTTGCTCACTCTGGGTTTCAGTCTCGATGCGCTTGATGCTCGAGCGAAGCATCATCTTTTTATAATGAAATATGTTACGAGATATAAGAAGTACCATTTTAGACTACAATGATTTTGAAAAGCTCGTATAGTTTCTTGTAAGTACACAGTTATGAAAAAATATTCGTCAAACACATATATAAATAAGTAAAGCGTCTACATAACCTATAGAAAACACAACTATTCGCTTATAATGCCAATAAATTTCACCAGAATGAAAATATGAATATATATTATTATTTTTTATTATACTTGATTGCTGTTTTCCGCGTCAGCGAGGTAGCACCAGGAAATAGACGAAGAAAGAACCATCCACTCATATACACACATATACATTCATGAACAATACATACATATACATATCAACATATACATACATACATACATACATATATATATATATATATATATATATATATATATATATATATATATATATATATA